>VWZN01003306.1:891-30936 GCA_013396955.1 Regulus satrapa
CTTGAATGTGAGTATTTGTGCCAGGCCACTTATTGGGTCTGCCAAAAGAACCCAGAAGTTGTTGCATGGCTCCTGTTCTCATGCAGATTGTTACAGGCTCACTCCAATGCATAGGCCCATTGCAGAACCATCAGCACTGTAGAATGAAATGTTCATCCATCTGAAAACATCAACTGGATACTCAGCTGAAGATCACCATCTTGAAGCACAGTAATTCAATAATAATATAAGGTCTCCGTTAGAGTTTTATAGTTTATTAGCTACTTGCATATTCTATGTAGAGACTTTTAAAAAACACAATTTTTACCTAATAGGCTATAATGACTCCTTCAGTGCCTTTATAGTAGACTACATAATTTCTTCTGACTTCATGGATCATTGACATGATAGATAAATTCTTCTTTCATTCTCCTGCAGGCACATAACTTCCATTATCATTACTGAAACTTACAAACACATACTGAGAAGAGAACATAACCCTTATTGGTATTTGTTACCCAAAGCAGCACATTTGAATTAGCCTCTGTGCTATGAAGCAGCCAAGGACAGATACTAACCATCAGAATGTTCTATGAAATCCGCTATCCATTCTATATTTAGTTTGTTATTTATTAGCACCATTATACTTGAAAAAATGGATAGTGAAAGAATCATTAGAACACAGTGCAATTAATTTCTAATTCCATGTCTAGAACTAAATTGCTGTGTGACTTTCACCAAGTAGAAACCTCTTTAATATATGTATAGTACATGTATAATAAGGATAATGCTTCTTACCATGTCTCCCTCAAAGGGTCCTTGTGATGCTTAATTGATATGTGTTTGCAAACCTCTATACATTTTTAAGCAAAAGAGAGTGGTTATGTGGTTAAGAGTTCAGACTACCCTCATAGGCATTTTCACAATATAAATTCAAAAAATGATGACTAAATAAAACACTGTTACTTGCATTAACACTCCTAATAAGAAACAGAAAGGTGTCGAAGAGGCTTGCCATGTTTATAATAGAAATAAAGTTAGGATTGTGTCTAGTGCTTGGGCTTGCCATGTTTATAATAGAAATAAAGTTAGGATTGTGTGTAGTGCTTGACCTTTGAGATAGAAGACACAAAATTGGTTTTTTAATGGAGTAATAAAATTTTTAATGCAATGAATCATTTCATTAAAATTAAGAAGGGAAAACAGAGCTCTTTAAGCACTTAAAGTACTCAAAAATGCATTTGAAGTTTGGTTTTGCTAGCAACAGTAACAAAAAAATGTCACTAATTGGGATACTTAATAGCTTATGGGTCACATAACTGCACATCGCTCACGACCAAATATGAGCTTGTGCTGGAAGAACTTGGATAAACTGGGAAGGTAAGTGGGCTTTTCTCTTGGAAGTATTTTCTCAAATTCATGTTTATTAGTACTTATTTTGTTTCTATAAGACCAAAGAGTCTGTTATCACTATAAGAACTTGCTAGAAATGTTTTATTAGAATGATTACTTGCTTCTGTCAATAAAATATGTTAGTCTTATTTGTTGCTTGATTCTGCTGTGTGATTTTACCTTCAAATGTAAGAGAGAGGTTGATTTGCTTATGCAAATTTCATATTGCTGTTTTGTGATAGTTTACTGCTCTCTCATATGAGGTGAACATAAATCACATAGATTGTTGTTACATTCCAAAGTAGAAAATTCTTTTTTTTTTTTTTCAGAAATTAAGAAAATGGGACAAAACATTTAATGGGTCAAAATAATATATAATGCTTTCATTGTTACCTCATTGCTCTTTGATATATGTTGAACCTGAAATACAGTAACTCATCAGTGTTTCATAAGCAATGTGCTTCTTGAATTAGACTTATAATACTGCAACAGTCAGCTGTTGTATAAAACAGATTGTTAGAGTACATAGGGCTTTAGAATTGCTATGTTTCAGGATTCCCCAAGACACTTACAGCAAGGAAAGTTAATGTCGGTTGGTTTTTCTAACCCTAATTTCCTAACAAGGAAAGGGATGCAATAAGAAAGAACTTACTTCCCAAGAAAGATCAGTCCAGGTTTCCTTTGTTGATTAGTAAGTACATATAGTCAGCTTGGAAAGTCAGGGAACTAGAAGATATACACAATTACAATGCCCAAAAACTGCTGAGTCTTTGCTATGATACCAATATAAATTACATTGGTCCAGAAGTGATATTGCTAGGAGTGTGTAAGGTTCAAATTAATTGATATTTAATTGGCTGAGACAGCCTGATGCCCACTGCTATTTTTCTGAAATAATTAGAGATAAAATATTGTTGCCACTGCAGATCCATCTCTCAAGAAGGGTACATGACTAATAAAGAAGTTTTTCAACCCTGCAGTAGTGTCAGTGACTGACAGAGTAATGCAGAAGCATTGTGTGTCTCTGAAAAGTTTGCTCATTTATAGTGAAATATTCATCAAATAAACATCAATCTTACATGCATGTTCAGAATGAGGAACACACATTGGCTGATACCATAGGAATGAGTAGAAACATGGAGAGATTTCCTTGATTAATGGGGGTAGTTGCATTGCTTCAAGCATGACTGCTCTGCACAATGCCTAGGTTTTCCCTGACAGAGTGCTTGTGGCTTTTCTGATCTTTGTTGCAAGCATGTACCAAATGTGGATTAAACATTATTTAAATTTTACTTTTGTTTTCTGGTTACACTTAAGCATACAGATGAAATCTTGCATTTTCACTCTCCAGCAGTTTTTCTTCTTAATAATAGGCAAGACTAGTTCTAGATGGCTCTGACATTTTATGTAGGCAGAAAATGGAACATCTTTATTACCTCCTTGGGGATGTTTTCTTCTTCAAATATGCTCTTCTACCTCCCATTAACTTTAATGGGATTTCCTCCTGCCAATCCACATGAGAGCAAATACCTCTCTAATGTATGTAATCCTTTGTTCAAGGACCACAAGCTTGAAGAATTATTCAGGAGCACTTTCAGAACATAAGTATATATAGTAGTTGATACTTCAAACCTAAACATATGTATTTTGACACCCTTTTTTTACATGTGTCTGTGTCACAAAATCCTAAGAGACAGGCTCAAACTAAAAGTGAAGGAAGAAAAAAAAAAAAGAGAGAACCATAAAAAAAATTCATATCTTTTGAAGTTTTTCTTTTCATTAAATATGTCAGAAATAAAAAGAGAAGAAAGATGTTAATCTGCCACTCTTCAGTACAGTACTGCAGTATTACTCACTACATCTTTCTCTACAAGGAATCACAGCAAAATCAATGTGATTCATCCAAATACTAACATGGAAACTGGTAGAAATTTGCCATAATTCCTCATAATTATTTTTAATACCTGTGATAATAGTGTTTCATTCTTTTCCAGAATCCTACATCCAAGCACTCTAAGCTTTAATTACATTAATTCTCACAGTCCATCCCTGAAGTTGGTATCAACATACTCATTTTACAGATGAAAGAAAGACATGCTTTTCTTCTCTTGATCTACCTAAAAAGGGCACCTGAGTACTGGAAAGCTCCCACAGGGATTCATTCAAATGCTCTTCCCCCGATTAATCTACTTGAGATAGGACTTTATCTGCAGAATTGCTTCTACCTTCAGGAAAAGGGGAAGACTTGTAGAGATTTGCCTGACAGAGTAAAATTGAAAGCAGCTTTTCTTTGTGGGATAATGTGCTTACAAAGGGCACTGTCCCACTGCATAAGGGAGCTATTGTGGTATTGATTAGTCACAAGAGAACAAAATGGGATTTTATCTCAAAAGGTAGGAATTTCTTCTTTATAATACATGATTGCAAACCACTAAGGGATTTTTTTTCCTTATGTATAAATTTCCTAAATACCATGATCTCTTTTTTTTCCCCAATAATCACATTACTACAAAAAAAATGATTAATGATATGTTAAATGTAGTTTTTTTCATTTTTGTAAAAAGAATTGGTAATTGTTATCTTATTTAAAACCACATTACAGAATCATATCTCCTACAGCCAAAACAAAACATCATAAAATAAAATAAATCAATAATTGTTTTTTAGAGCAGACCTGTCAAGAAAAAAAGAATTGACAATTACAAAACTATGTAGCACACTAAATAACAGAGCTCTCTAAACTCTGCACACTAATTCTGAAAATATTTTAGTCCCTGTATTTTTCCACAAAGCACTCAGTACTCTCAGTATTTCAGTACTCATAAAACCTCTAGGCTTCTGAAATTTTTCAAGGAAAAAAGAAGCATACTACTCTAACTGCTGGCTCAACAGCACATTGATATCCATTAAAAGACTTCTGGAATTTTTAGTGTTAATTTTGTTCTTCAAAACAGATCATCCTAGTGGTATTGTGGAATTTTAAAGGAATTTAGTCATTGTTTCTTTATGATTTTCTGAAGTAAAGCTACAATCCTTCTACTAAGAGCTGATTTTTAAAAAATACACCTTCCCTTGCTATTCTGTAATAGCCACTTCAAATCAGTTATTCCCATGTATGTACCCACTGTTAAACTTAAATTGAAGCATTATTTTGGATGCACATCAAGGCTTTTGAATAAAGTCATTGTAAATCTCTGCTTTTAAGACAAGAATTTTATTCATGCAGAAACAAAATAAAAGCAATAGTCAGAATCTAAATTGATTTCTATGAATGTAAAAAAAATCAAGGAGCCAAACCCCCCCCATCATTATGGCTAAATGAGCCCATACAGCAGGTGTTTTGATACTCCACAGGATTTTCAGCTCTAATCCTGTGCAATGACAAGAAATCAATGGTATAATGTTAATGAGGCCAATCATATTAATATGGGAGGATAACCTTTGAATCAGTCAAATCCATTTTGTACAGGGATAAGTGCTTAATCCTACAAATTCAGACCATAGCTCCACTGCTGAAAACTTCAACATTTAGATAGACACCAAAATTATATTTATAAATAATGCCTCACTGTTATTGTTAGGAGAGAGGTTTAGGAAAAAAGAAATTGCATGCAAAAATATGTATGCAAAAAATTAAGAAATAATAATTATAAACATGGGTAACAGTAGAAATTTAGCTACTAAAAAACAGTTCTGATGCAAAATTACTCTTTGACCATAAGTGCATTTTCCATTGAATTCAAATGTTGTCATTGATTTTCTATTCTGGCTTGAATCCAATAGTCAGTGTGAGAAATCCTAATGGCATAACTTGGTTTGTATCAATTCATTTTTCTCGAATTAAGACAATTCATTTTTAAGTTTCCTCCATCTCAATGACTTCTTTTCTGATCTGTTGAGGTACTTCAGGACAATAACATTTTGAATTTATCATAATTTTATCCTTCCATAAGAGGGAAGATCTCCATTTAGATGTATACACGTAACAGTGTATTGGCATTACTCAATAAGTAATGAAATTGCCACATCACCATCCATCACGGACAGCAGAGGTTGACCTGAGAGAGCCAGGCCTACAGAGAAGAGAACAATCATAATATATTAAAAGGAAAACTCAGGGCAGCACAATGCATCCATGTGATTTCTCTCAGAAATACGAGTTCTAGATGACTGCTCATGCCATTCTACATGCTCAATGTCTGTGCCACCACACGTCAGGGCTCTTCTGAATGGCTGGCCTGGACTGAAGCAAATGCAAAAGGTTGTGTATGCATAAACAAAGGAAAAAAAATGTTTTCATTCTTGACTTGCTATCAGCATTCACTGTCTGGTCACTTGCAAGAAATCTCACCCCTTCCTCCTCTTCTTAGCTTTTAAATCTGAGGTGATATCTCATGGTAGGGAATATTCCTTTGGTCAGTTTGGGTCAGCTGTCCTGGCTGTGTCCGCTTCCCAGGATCTTTCCCACCTCCATTCTATGGGGAAGGCTGTGGAGAGCATGGAAAGCTGGGGAGACAGATCTGGCGCTGCTACAGCCCTGCTCAACTCAGCAGCCTAAACACCAGTGTGTTATCAGCACCTTTCCAGATATCAGTGCACAGTAACAAGGACTACCATATACAGGGGTATTGAGATAAATAATCTTTTCCTCAAAGATACAATTGGAATATTAAAAAGATTACAACCCATTGTGCTACATGTCTCTTCAGTCCTTCACCTGAATTGATTCCGTGTTTGCTTTAGTTTTTTTCAAATGGTGCATAAAATACTAAGACCTTGGTAAGGCAGCAAGTACTTTTCCTCTCCAAAATGTTGATTGAATTGGATGGCTAGCTCAGCTAGTCAATGAGAAATAAATACTGGAGGGTGTTTAAAGACAACTTCCTTGTTTTCAAGTAAGGTAGTAAATAAGGAGGGAGTTAAAATTGTTTGGATTTACCTAGGAATTTTACAAAAGCCTTGGGAAAGGTATTTATTGGTGTGAATTTATGTCTTTTTCAGAAGTCCATTACGTAAACCATTTTCACACACTGTTTTGTTGGTTTTTTTAATTTTAATCCACATCTCTGAATAAGCTTTCATGCTGTTTTGTACCATCTTTCACCCAAATTGCACAATGATACACCGCTGTGTGTTAAGTTGCAAGACCGCCTACCTTGAAAAGCCTATTTAGTACTGATATGCAAATCCTTGTACCCTGCTTTTGGGCAAGCACCATGTCAAATCTTTGTAATGTTGTCTGGGATAAAAATGTATGTGAACCCAAAAGTAGAAAAATTTTTTTTTTTTTTTTTTTTTTTTTATTGTATACACTTCAATAGTGGCCTTTCTTCCCATTTAAACTTTGTTGTAGTGCCTAATTTAAGAATTTTTTGATTTTTAAAATAGACAAATATAAAAATTGCTTTAAACCCCAGAATGTTCTTAAGGATTAATGTACTTTAAAAAAAAATAAAATTCAGTTTTACCCATCTGAGCTAAGAACTTGTTTTACAGAACAACAGGTCTCTTTCACATACTAGGATTCCCAACTGACATTTAGCTCTCTGTTTCTCAGGGCAATACAAAGTCCACATCGTTGGAATATAGCCATCTTTCAGAAGGGCAGTGTACAAAAATCAGCTCAACAGAGAGTTGTCAAATGTTCTGTGTGTGCTCTGACTATTACTCCTTTGTTTTGAAGGGTTCTAGGTGGTCAGAGATGCCCTGCCAATGCCAGCACTGGCAGCAACAAGGAACATCACTCCCTGGATTCCCTCTCTAACCTACGGAAACACAGGAAAGCACCTTTCCACCTTGCCAAAAACCAAAGCACCTTGTAAAAGCTAGGACTGCGAGAGCTCACCTTCTCCCAGAGCCTTCTGATTATTTCTGATTTGCCCTCACTCTGTTTTATGCACTGGCTACATCAAAGGTTTTTAGACCACAAGTATGTCTTAGGAGTATCAGGATCTGAACATCTGCTGTGTTAGGCTAAAACATATCTTGATTAACTTGGATGTTCTCATGTAAATAGATTCCCTAATCCATCAACACTTAGCTAAGAACCTCTGCAACAATGCTTGTCCCTGTAATGGGACCCTATAATCAGCAGTTCTTTCAGTCTCTATAGGCCCAGAAGCCTTGGGTTCCCTTCCAGGAAAAGGAAATTTTTCCTTCTCACCTGATCCTGTTGAATAATTTTATTATCTGTAGTATGTAATGCTCCATAAAATGGTCTGACATGCTCATGTTTCTTCTGAACTACCTCTCTTTTGTCATTTTCTATTCCTGGCTAGTGGGATTGCTAAAACACCTATTTTCTCTCAAGTTTTTCAGCCAGCTACCTGTCTGCCTTTGTGCCTTTTACAGTACTTTGTTACATTTATCATAGAGTTTGTTCTGCTTCATAGATTTTTAAATCATAAATCCATAATCGTAAATCCAATTAATCTCAAAATTTCTAAACTGCTGTGTGATTCATGTATTTATTTGTAATCAGTTTGAATCCCAGAACTGAAAAAATATTCCATGATTTCTAGGTCGTTTTCTTTTTTGTTGGTAGTTTTGTTTTTACAGATGGGAAACTTTTTAAAACAATATTCTTTAGCACTGCTTTGCCTGAATATCATTTAGCCTTTTAATATTCTGCATTGTCTTCAAAATATTTTCAAAAATTCACACATTGGGTTTTTTTATTTCCTAAGGAAGAATAGACCATCATTCATTACATTTTGTCTCTGCAAGGTCTGAAAGTTTTGATTCCCTATGTATAAGCACTAATTATGCTATGGAGTATTCAGACTGACTGCTTCTAAAGACAGACTTAACATTTTGGTTTATAGAATAATTTGATCTTAGAATAATTAATGATAAATCAAGCCTTGAAGTTGAATCAGATGGCTCAGGTCAGTCAATATTGTACATACCTTTCAAATATAATTTGGATATTCCCCTGCACTTGAACCAAGAATTATTATTTTCTCAAAATTTCTCAAGAGTCCTAAAATCTACAGGACAATGAGCAAGCAAACAAACAAAAAGACAATTGTGAATGTATAAGATCAAGTTTAGGGTAGCAATTGGTTTGAATATTCAGAGTAAATTATTCCCAGTTTAAATATGGCTGCTCTCTCAACCTGTCTTTAAAAACAAAATAAGTTTGCATAACTGAGAAAGCTGCTATTTGACTGGCTTGGAGAACACAATGGTGCTTGAGTCTGTTATGTTCAGACATTTTTCATCACCATTCCACAGTTTTTTGCAAGAGTTCAGTCCAATGTTTATCTTTCTTTACTGCTTTTAAAAAAACTTTATTTTGACAGGGACATTCAAGTCTTTTAATAGCTGTAGAATATTTCCTATTGGTTCACCAATTTCATTCTAGTTTACCAGCTCATATTCTTTACTTCTTTTTCTTTTGGAAATATAATTCCCTTCCTGTCAATATTTTCAGGCCCCATCAGTATTTTCATGGGCTGCTAAGTACTTATGATATGTTTCAATAATGTTATTAATAATTTCTTTGCCTCTTGATCAGACTATGCTCACTTCAATGAGATTTTATTTCATGTTAAAATCAAGAGCCTTCTCATGAACGCTTAGTTCTGCCTATATCTCAGCAATGAGATACACAAGACAACTAAGGTCTAGCAGTATTCAGAAGAGAAAACTTTTTTGATAAGGAGTTTTTCTCCCCAGTGAAGTAACAAGCGAAATATTTTGAGATATTTCTGAAGTTCAAATGAGAAAGATCTTCAATTTCACTGGAATTAGCCAATAGGAGATCAAAAATCCACAGCCATTTGAGATCAGAGAAAGTTGATTTTTTTTTTATCTTTGACAGATTGTTTAATAGATTTATAAATAGCTATTAACTTTTAAAATGTAGACTAACAAGAAATTCACTTTTCTTCCTACCTAAAGAATTTGTCATTTGTCTTTTACATTGCAGTATTTTACTAGCTATTATGCTGTACAGAAAACAGAATTAAAACATGGATGATACTTGAATATATTTTAAAACCTACTTTGCAGCTAAGATATGATTTTCCAAGGCCAAAACAAGAAATTATTTCTCAGCAGATTATAACTTTACCTTAGCTCCTGTGTTTGAGATCTGAATAATGGTGTCCTCCAGTTATAAAGGTTTTTTATTTGTCCAGTTTCTGCAGTGAGTAGAATGGTGTTGAACACAGGACTTTTTGTAAAAGAAAGTCACAAATTTATATCTAGGGGTTTAATTTCCCTTCAATTTCTAAAATTTATGTTCTATAGAGGCAAATGGAATATTTCATTTAGTATTTGCTGATTTTTAAATAGGATCATGGCATTAATTGCAGTATCCTCACCTTCTTCCAGTCTTTGGAGTGATAATCCTTCTCTTAATTCTCAAGCCACACAAATAAACAAAAGTGTACATTTGCATTATCTAATCTGTGTTGATTTCTATAACTCCTGTACTTAACGCAAGTTCCAGCTCTTTGACTGTCATAATACTGTCATAAATGAAATTATGGCAAGTTCAAAACCTACTGAGCCAAGAGGATTTATAAAATGTAGAACATTAGAAACATTTTCTTACTCCCAGTGATAGTCTTGTTTACCTCTTTAATAGATTTATTGAAGAAGATCCCCATCAGATATTGTGGTTCCTTTGTGCAATAGATATAACAGAAGTATGCTACACAGAAACAAAACTAAAACAACTGTAGTGAGACTACTTTAAACACACACAAAAAAAAATTATGCAGAATTGTTCTCCTCTATAAAAAGAAAACAATAAAGAAGTAGCAGCATAAAAAAATTCCTTACCTCCAGGATAGAGGAAACGGTATGCTGTGATTTATTTTAGGGCTAATGTATGCTACTCCTTCTGCTCTTTCTATAACAGGCATTTTTGTCATATGAAGAATTTCTAATATTTTTTCAAAATCCCTTATTTCTATAGGTATTGTACTTTTTGAAATTCATGCCATCTGTTCATGACACCTGTTGAAATTTTTATAAATCATGTAAAGTGTTTGGCATTAAGGGCAATATTTTAATCCATTGAAATGCAAAGTTATACTACTCAGAACAATAAAAAGTAATGTAAAACTTTAAATGTTTAGGATTTCAAGATTTTGTCTTCATGTCCAGAGCGAAGTTCTGCTGACACTTCTCCTTCTGTCAACAGAGATTTTAAACTCAGTCATTTCATGGCCACAGCAGCCAAGACAGCCACCATCTCCACTTTGCTTGCAAGATCCTCTGTTGGCAAGCAGATCAAGCAAGGAGATCAAGAAGGCATCTTCTCTATTCAGCTCACCTAGTAACTGCATCTCATAGTTTCATTCAGGCATTTCAGGAGTCTTTCTGGACCTGTTTGTGCCAGCTGTGTGGTGTTCCTAGCTAAGTTGAAACATTCCCACTTAAGTGGTGTTCCCAGAAATTTGAAGTCCCCGTAAAAACTATGGCTGTTGATTTGGGGATCTCCTTTAGCTCCTTTGAGGATAATTCATTGTTCAGAGAAAAACAGGTTTTACATCTTCAAAATTCATACAATATTTGAAAGAAAGGAAGCCACATTGTGAAAGTCAAAACAATTGTTAAGTGCCCAGCCAAAAGTTTTCTCTCAAAGCAATCATATATCTCAATGTCTCTGAACTCCTGAAGTTCAGATTGAGTCTTTCCATCTCTTCACTTCTGTTCTCTCCTTTGTATCTTCAAGTACAACCAAAAGGACCTTATTGACCCTAAATTCAGACAGCTCTCCTCTGTGAACCCAAAACATCACTGCTTCTTCCTATGTTTACATGGAGACTCAAGACTTATCAGTTTCTAGAAGACTGGCCACATATTCTGAGCATCATTTTCCCTGTAAGCTATTACTATTTTCTGGTCTATGCGTCAAAACAAAAAACTCAAAGGTTGACTGCAAAACTCATCTCAGCTCATATTGTTGTGCAGTGGGAGTGTAACAAAAAATACCAAAAACCAGAACTGTATTACAGTGCTGTGAAGCAAAGGTCAATCTTTTCTTTTCTTTTCTTTTCTTTTCTTTTCTTTTCTTTTCTTTTCTTTTCTTTTCTTTTCTTTTCTTTTCTTTTCTTTTCTTTTCTTTTCTTTTCTTTTCTTTTCTTTTCTTTTCTTTTCTTTTCTTTTCTTTTCTTTTCTTTTCTTTTCTTTTCTTTTCTTTTCTTTTCTTTTCTTTTCTTTTCTTTTCTTTTCTTTTCTTTTCTTTTCTTTTCTTTTCTTTTCTTTTCTTTTCTTTTCTTTTCTTTTCTTTTCTTTTCTTTTCTTTTCTTTTCTTTTCTTTTCTTTTCTTTTCTTTTCTTTTCTTTTCTTTTCTTTTCTTTTCTTTTCTTTTCTTTTCTTTTCTTTTCTTTTCTTTTCTTTTCTTTTCTTTTCTTTTCTTTTCTTTTCTTTTCTTTTCTTTTCTTTTCTTTTCTTTTCTTTTCTTTTCTTTTCTTTTCTTTTCTTTTCTTTTCTTTTCTTTTCTTTTCTTTTCTTTTCTTTTCTTTTCTTTTCTTTTCTTTTCTTTTCTTTTCTTTTCTTTTCTTTTCTTTTCTTTTCTTTTCTTTTCTTTTCTTTTCTTTTCTTTTCTTTTCTTTTCTTTTCTTTTCTTTTCTTTTCTTTTCTTTTCTTTTCTTTTCATTTCTTTTCTCATTCTTATGAAGGAACATAAACCTATACTGTTGTAAAAAATCTTCTCATGTAGAAATGATGCAGCATCAGAGAGGGAACAACCTTCTCCCTTTTTACAAACTAAAACTAATGGAAAGCTAATAAAATCTAAAGGAAAAATATAAGGAGGAAGAGGTTGGAGTGAATCTGCTTAGACAACAGTCTGAGAAAAATGATGGAACATAATTTTTTGGAGGTGGATGGAAATTGTTAGAATCTGTTGGAAGGTAGGAGTGCTCTGCTGAGAAACCTGGAACAGTTGGATGGATGGGCTGTGTCCAACAAGATGAAGTTTAATGACTCCAAGTGCCAAGTCCTGCATTTTGGCCACAATAACCCCCTGCAGTGTTATAGGCTGGGGACAGTGTGGCTGGACAGTGCCCAGGCAGAAAGGGACCTGGGGGTGCTGGTTGACAGACGGCTGAACATGAGCCCGCAGGGTGCCCTGGTGGCCAAGAAGGCCGAGGGCATCCTGGCCTGTATCAGGAGTGGTGTGGCCAGCAGAAGCAGGGAGGTCATTCTCACCCTGCACTTGGCACTGGTGGGGCAGTGCCTGGAGTGCTGTGTCCAGTTCTGAGCCCTCAGTTTAGGAAGGACATTGAGGCACTCCCGAAAGGGCAATGAGGCTGGAGAGGGGCTTGGAACACCAGCCCTGTGAGGAATGGCTGAGGGAGCTGGGGCTGTTTAGCCTGGAGGAAAGGAGACTCAGGGGGGACCTTACCACTCTCTACAACTGCCTGAAAGGTGGCTGTAGCCAGGTGGGGCTTGGTCTCTTTCTCCAGGCAGCAACTGACAGAACGAGAGGGCACAGTCTCAAGCAGCACCAAGGGAAATTTAGGTTGGATATAAAAAAACTGTTTTACAGACAGAGTGATAAAGTACTGTTATTGTCTGCCCAAAGAGGTGGTGGAGTCACATCCCTGGATGTGTTTAAAAAAAGACTGGATTTGGCACTCAGTGCCATAGTTTAGTTGAGGTGTTAGGGCATGGGTTGGACTCAATGAGCTTGAAGGCCTCTTCCAACTTTCTGATTCTGTGAACTGTGTGAGAAAAAAAAATCTTCAAGTAATCTTATTTTTCCTCTCTAATAATGTAATAACAGACAATTTTGAGATAAATATATATTGTGTTGGTTGCATTTATATTTTTTATATATTGTGTTGGTTTTATGGGATATAATTGATTAGCACCTTGCTGGACCCCTTTATAAAGCTCTCAATAACATGTATTTGCATTTTTTGAGTATTCCTTAATTCTAACATGTCCCACTTCCAAACCTCCTCACCTCTGCCCTAGGTGGTCACCAAAGAAAACTGACACCACTATATTCTCATTTGGATTTTTTTCTTCCAAGAGGCACTAATTTCAAAGGCTGTCCTGGTGGAAAACCTAGCACTGGAAAAACCAGATGGAAAAATTATGGAGGGTTTTATTGACAGATGGGTATAGATATTGAAATTTGTATCAGACATTGCACTGCATTCTCACCCAAGTCTTTTTTTATTAAGTCTTTAATAAAGTCATAGTGCATTATCAAAGCTAAAGAGGCTTCATCTGGTTCTTGCAGTAGGCAATGGAGATTTGATCACAACCCTACTTAGCAAATGACAAATTTGCTTAGCTTAATTCCATTCTCTATTTTTTAAACTCACTGACACCAATGTTCATTTATTGACTCCACTATTTCTTTTTATTAAAATGCTGCTTTAGCCCAGCATGGTCCATATGTTTCAGCATATTGTTGTCCAGCAGTCACTGGGATATAAACATTAGCTCAAACTTCTCTGTTGAATGGAAGCACGCATATTTTCTTGTGTTCTGGAGCTGAAGCTGGGGGTGGGGATGAAGGGCAGGAAAGCAATGGTGGGTAAAGGGAGAGTCAGAAAGAGAGAGACTTGTCGGTCCAGGAATAGTGACATGGACATGAAAAAATTTTTGCTTTGTAGTTTTTTTTTCCAGTGAGGAAAAAAGAGCATAATTTTTCCTACCAGAGCAATGAAAAAAAAAAAAAAAATTATCACTGCAACATGGTGCCACATCAAATTTCTCTCAGAATGTCTTTCTTCTAGCTCCTTTCCTTCTGTGGATGTGCTAAGTAGCTACCCACAGCTTTCAACCAGAGCTGTAGCAGCTGTCTCTTGGCAAGATCCAGTTCTGAGATACAACCAGTGCACCTGGGGAAACAGGTGGTTACTTTTTCAATTTAAATTTCAGGATTCAAAAAAAAAGCCTTCTCTAGAAGTTAGCAAAGCCAAAGCCTTTTGAAATGGGAGACAGAAAACGAGCCTGCTTGTCACAGAAGAACTGCTTGCCAAATTAGTTGTCTGGAAGAGAAAATACCAGAAGCCCTGGCTTCGTGTAGCCCACAGCAATGACAAGAACATCAATGTTGGACGAGTAGTTATCCTAACTCTAATTATTAGGTGGCCTGATTAATATTGCAAACCACTGAAGAGGGATACTGAGCTCAAGATATTAGTTTAATTGCCACAGTCAAGTTTCTCACTCAGGATGTACAAGTTTGAGAAATCAGTCTGAATCTGAGAATTTTTAATTTTTTTTTTTTAATTAAAGCCTTAAAAATTTAATTCTTTCCCCCACATCCTGGCACATTGTATCACACCCTGGTGTTGTGTTACTGGTTATACTTGTTATGCAGGTCCTCAGCATGAGCAGAAATCCTATCCATACATTCAAAAATCTGCATATTATGGCAATGAAATGTTTCTTTTACTGACTTTTGTTGTGTGATTTTCACCTGAAAACTCCCATCTAGCAATATCTACTGCACCAATGAGATATTGGTTGCCTGACATCTCCAGCCTGAAAATTCAGCCTGTGCCTATAAACTCCAAAATTGTGGATATGTGACAGGCTAAAAAATCTACCTATCACTTCTTTATACAATCATGTGCAAACATGTGTCTATACTTTTCACAGAAACACTTAAAGTTTGGGGTTTTTTTTTAAGTGACAGAATCTTTGTTTTCTCATGAGCTATTCAGAAACCCTGTAGAACTTGACTTTCAAACTATTAGTGTCAGAATCTTGAATGACTCTAATTTCATTCTACTTTGTCTTCCTTCCAGAAGTCATTAATTAAGGACATTATTCTGAAGCACTGGTGCCCTAACACGCCAATGAAAATTCAGTTAAATGACTCAGCTTCTGAGAACGAATTTGTTTCTTTCCAAACAAAGCACTAAGCCTTCATGAATGCAGAAGAGCAAAAAGTTTAGAACAATCTGTTCAGATTTTTTGAGCAATTTTTAAACTTTGCTTGCTGCCAGTTAGTCTGTGGCTTTCTCAGTCTGCTGAAAGATAACCATAAGTCACTCTCTTGCTTTTTATCCTGAGAAGTTCATAAATCATGACTATTAGAGGCATTTATCACTGTACCACTGTAGCATACCAAGTTCCTGTAGCATGAATTCTCTCTCATCTTCCTATGGAATACTTTTTTTAGGAAAAAAAAAACCTAAAAAAAAAAAACCCTAAAAACAAAAACAAACAAACAAAAACCAAAACAAAAACCAAACCAATCAAACAACCAATAAAAAAATCCCAGAAACAGTTAATGAAGGGGTCATTTTCCTGTGAGTAGAAAATATGGCTAAGCAAAACCATTAGACAATCTTTATAAGAACTGCTGCAATGCATGGATCCATGGCTGGGACATAAGCAAAACATATTAGATCCATAAAGGACATATCTTGTCGCTGTCTGCAGTGCCTACAGAGAAGAGACTGTTTCATTTCCTGGATTCATGGATCCCTAATGAAGTATAATTGTATCTCCATGATGTTTTCATGCTAATTGAAAGAGACTACAGAGGAAACCATCTTCTGAAAGCAAGCAGTTAGCATTAGTCTTTCAAGGTACCTACAGCATTAGTCTTCTTTCAAGGTAGTTCCAGCTATTTTTTTTACCATCTATTTCTCTCATCATTTCATTCTTTCAGAAAATACAGATATAGGAGTAACAAGAATACATTGTAATTTTTATAATATATAAATATTAATCTTTTAATATCTTCTTGCAAAAAATTAATGTTTTTAATTGGATTACAAATTTTTACTAGCTTTCCTACACTGACATAAATTCAGTCCCATATTGTCATGAGAGATAAGATATACCACTTACTATAATATTCTTCTTATTCTGTCTAAACTGTTCTTTTATTAAGCCATTTATTACTGAGCCTTGCCTACTGAGATGCAGACAGAATCCTGCATGATCTCTCTCTCTCTCACCTCCTTACCCACCTGCCTGGGGCAGAGCAGTATCATTTACTATTTCTACTTCTGACTTTTTTTCAGCCTGAAATTGTTAATTAGAGATGCAAAAAACAAATTTCTAATTACTTCCCCCCCTCCCCCCCACCGTCTCAAACTGATTGTTCTGTATTTGAGGCTAGACAATAGAGATTTTGAAACTGAAAAGGATGAGCTGCCAGGCTGAGGTGGTATTAGTTAAATTGCCTTCTTCATGACAGCAGAGGGTTAAGTGTTCACAAAATCATTTCACATACTGTGATTTGGACATTGAGCAGTATCTTCTTATACTGTGACCACTCTGTCCACATTATTACATCACTTTATTGCATTACTTTATTACATCATTGTAACCCCAGAAGTATAATTGCTGGGGCAACATATGTGGTTATACATGGCCCTTAATGTGGTTATCCATGCAATTCACAGGGGTTTAACTTCTTTTACCTGGCCACACTTTAAGTGCAAGCTGCCTCTAATGTAAGCCAAAGTCTATCCTGAAACATTTAACTGCATGCTTTGTTTTTCTCTGCTGAGGAAGAGTTCTCACAGTACTGTGAGTAACCACAACTGATTTTTCTCCTTCTTTTCACCATCACTCTTGCCAAAAGTCTTCAGAGGTGTCCCAGATAAAATGACCATAAGAAAAAAGTGTGCTAACATCCCCTCAAGTATTTTGTTTAGATTCTGTCCTGGAGTGATCACCTTTAAATACATTAAAGTACTAATAAAATAAAAAAGCATAACCACTTTGGCAACTTAAAGAAAATACATGCATTTAAGAAAAAGCCAGTGTTTAGGAAATATTATTTTGTTATTTCAACTTTTGCATTTGCTCTTTCAAAAGAATGTTATTTTAGCTCTGTGGAAGAACTATACATTCTAACCATTTTTGCTTTACAAAATGTATTTGGTAAGTATAACTTCCCTACACCTTCCTAGCTGACAGTAAAAAAACTAAACCTCACTCCTTTTCAAACACTTGGGAATTTCCATTATTTTTGTAGAGGATTATGAAGATAGCTTTGACTGAATCAAATTATGCTTCAAAAGCTTTTGAAGAGAAGTTCAGTCTCTCCAGGTACTCAGAATTCTCTTCTATAGGCTGAAGATGCTGATGGAAAGGTTTAATCAGGTTTGATCAGAAGGTCTCACCTCCAGGGTACAGATTTTTCTGAAGTAGATTAGAAATGAAATAATGAACATTAACAGAGTCAGTAATACATACATTTAAAGCAAAATCATTCTAGAATTTTGTCTTCCCTAGGAAATGGCTGTATAACATCTATTTCTAGGTCCATGTAATTCACTGCCACTACATTTCATGATTTCATAGTTCTATAAATGATTACCATTTCAATAAAATATCACATTTAGTACTTACAATTCAAAGACATAAAACAGAAAATGAGAAAAAAGGAGATAACCCAAGCATGACAGTAAAAATAAGAGCAGGCATTGAAAGTGCAATAAACACCATGACTATTTCTTCATGGAGGGAATTTGTGTCTTTCAGTTTTTGTTTTCTCGGGTGTTTTTTAGCTTACCTGGTGATGCTGTTTCACTTCATCAGCTCCCAATTCTATAGAAATCCTGCTGAAGTAAACAGAGCTGTTCTCAGGCCCCACAGCTCAGCTCTGTAGAGCTAGTAGCTTTCTGCCTGCCTATCCATACAAAGCAATTCCATTGATGCGGAGCAAAGACTTCTTATAACTGTGATAACTGGAATTATTGCTAATTATTTATTAAAGAGATGAAATTTTGTTTCAAACACCCCAGACATGTCTGAAATAAATGTAGCTGAAATTTTCCAATTGCATATTGAATACATCCATTTATCTGATTAAGAAAACAGTGGCATTTAATATTCAGGTTTTTTTCTTTAAAAAAAAATTGATATTCTGTCTATCCAAGTTCCACTGCAGTCCACTCCCCCCACAGAAAGAAAACCACACTAAGTCCAAATCGCATTTGGTTGCCCTCAACCCTGCAATGCTATCAATTAATCTCTGTATCACTGCCACTTATGTGCACTGAGATATCCACTTTGGAAAAGCACATAAATTTATTCCTTATTGCAGTGACATGTCTCTGACTATGGGAAACATTTTCAGTTTCTGCTATCTTATTTCAGAAGTGTCTCAACCTGATGAGAAGCAAATGTTTGCGGTTTGTTTTTTAGTTACTGGGGACCATAAGAAAGAAACAAATGCTGAAAATTTCTTTCAAATTAAATCCTGAAACCTAGCTATAAAAATAACATCTATTCCATTAGCATATTATTGACAAGTGTATCTTCACAGTGATGTTAACTGTTGCTCCCTGCTCTTACAGACCAGTGTGAAATTAAATCATGCCTTAAAAGGTATGAAAAGCTATGAAAAGCTTTGAGATTGGAGTACATTGTCCATTTTTACATTGGTCTCCCTTTTACACATGAATTAGCATGCCCTAATAAGCTGCTTTCATCATTTAATGCTCCCATCCAAAATACAAACTAGTTCAGTTCTCTAAATTATTATCCAATACATCATATTCTGTAAATAGTAGGCTTTATTTATAATCTTGATCTTTCCATTTCAAGTGAAGCAACTGATTTCCAGGTTTTTCAGGTTCTTATTCACTGGAATAATTGACTCTTAACTGCTCAAGTAATATCACAAACTCCAACAAATTTCCTGCAGTAGGAAAAAGGTTCAAATATTTTTCCTATCAAATCAAGTGATTTAGTCTGATCAAAGTTGTATGAATAGAGCTGGAGAATGGCATGCAAAACATAGCTGATCAATAGGGCTCCAATAGCATCAACTCTTGTGGATGAATCAGTGTAAGGCTGTGATCTGAGCATTTTTCCACATGACTGTTCACTATTTGTTCATTTAGGTGAAGTTCCAGGAGGTTTTTTAGCATCTATTTCTTGATTCATATGCTGAAGTTTTTGGGGAGTTTGTTTTAATCTATTCAAGAATATATATATTTTTTGCAGGTGACACAGATTAACTTTATCTATTAGGCTACACATTTTCATTAATAACCAAATGAAGTAGCCACAGGAGGGTTTTCCTATCATTTCTTTACAACAAAATTAAATCATATGAAATTTTTAAAATATCTGTTTCCTGTCAAAAACATTGTGCATACAGATTGAATAGAGAGGTTGTGAAGTCTCTCTCACTGGAGATATTCAAGAATCATCTGGACACACTCCTATGCAATGTGCTCCAGGATGACCCTTGGTAACGCTCGAGCAGTGAGGTTGAACCAGTGTTCCTCGGCGGTCTCTTCCAACCTGAACTATTCTGTGATTTTGTGAATATCAAACATTAAACTTGCTGGATAGCTTTTGAGGGTTTCTTTCTGGTATTTAAGCTGTGAGTACTTCCTTTTGGTCTCAATTAAGTTAAGACGAAGGACTTAATAATCTCAACAATCTTCTCTGAATCATAAAAAATCACTTTTTACTAAAATTCTTGGATTATGACTGGGACTGTACTGAACTCCTTTTCAACTCACACAAAGATTTTTTTCTGGAGCATGAGGTAAGATGCTTTTATGTATCGTCACCTTTCTATCTTGAAATATATGTATGGGTCAAAAGTTCTGCTATGTAAATATACTTTAGTAAAGCTCCTTGTAAAATGGGACAATCAAATTACAATTTTTCCTGGATCTTAAGAGGAAATGTCTTTTTCCTATTAATACTGGAAAGAATCTCATGTCTTTTCCTATTAATACTGGAAAGTCTATATGACATTTTGTTGTGTGAGACTTTTTTCAGCTGAAACACAAGAAAAAAGTTGTTTTGTTTTAACTCTTTTGACTTAATGTAATGAAGATAAGATAACAAACAAATTTTCATTGATGATAGCTGCTGCTGCTACTGCTATTTTGTTATTATTATTGTCTTTATATCATTTATTAATTCTCCTGATTGTTATTAAAAATAAAGAGTAATGAAAATTCATATATTGAAAAATATTTGTCATTGCATAGACTACAATTGTTGAAGCAGGGAAATGAGCTGTTTATCAGTGCAGCTGAAAATCCAGGAAATAAACCTCCAAATATTCTGTTTGTTAAAAAAAAAAAAAAAATCTTGCATTTCATTTTTGAGCAAGATAAGTGAATCTGTGTGGCTGAACTGTCAGACTTTAATTGCTCCAAAAGCCTAATGACAAATGGGGAGAAGTGTCAGAAATTCATATGATTTATTATCTTCCTACACTTCAGTTTCAAGCAAATGTACAATCCCAGAGGGATTCTAAACCACGTCCTGACAGGCCCTCAGCACTGAATTAATACACAAGGTAAAAGAAAAGCTAATGTAGAGTATCAGAATTGATTAATGGAAGTCATGTCAGCTGCCAGTCCTCTGCAAACTAATTAGGCAAAATGCTCAAGAAAACTCAGTGCTGTATATGAAGGTTGAGAGAAACTTTAAAGAGGATCATAAAAATAACATTAGATGATTATTTTATAAAAATAAAATAAAATAGAACAATTGGAATTATTTTTTTTTTCTTCAGTGTTTAATATGTATTCATTTGACCAAATGATTTTTTGTCTAGAAACTAAGATGTTGGTCCTACAAATTCATTCTTGTGATTTCTGTTTGAGTTTTCTAATCTCTGGAGTAACCTTTCATTTCAAGACTTTTGATTGTTTTATAACAGAGTTCTGAAACACTGATGAAGTAATAAAGCCCAAACAATCCTAGGTAAAAATAATCTTATCCACAGTACAAGAATTTATGTAATTAGATTAAACTAATTCTTTCAACCATGTGCCAGGACTACTGAAGACTGAAGTATTCTACCTTTCAGCATGCCCCAAAAAAGAATCTGCAATAACTGACATGCCTTTGGCCTTGAATCATGTTCAACATAGACATATTATGCCAAGGGAAAACCATATAAATACTTCATACAGCACAACCTGGAACATCTTGTTAAACATTCTGAATGTTCTTATACCCAGGAACTACAGCTGATGCTGTTGGGTTTTTTATTCTATATATTTTCTGCCCTATAAAGAATCAATAACCTCTTCTCAACATTGAACTCTCTAGTCACAGTACAGGGCTTTCTTGAACATTATTTTGTCAGAAATATTGGACTCAGTTCAGCCCCTTCGTCCTATGAACTGTTGGAACTATTGCACTGGTACCAAGTAAGTGTATAAAGTGCCATCTCCTCTACCACAGAGCAATGTCCTCTTACCATATTTTCTCATGCCCATGTGGAAGTGTCAGAAGTCAGAGCTCTCTGCAGCTCTGAACTGGGCAAAATCAATGTCTACCCCATTCATATTGCTTTTATTTTTTATGTCTGTTCTACAGATAATTCCACATGGGTCCTTAACTGCACTACTGGAGATCAGAAGCCAAGGCCTGTGTATCCATGCAACTTATACCCATGTGAAAAGGAGTTGAAGCTCATAGACAGTTTGAGCTAGTGAGGCTGGTGGGCACAGGCCAATAGCTTCACTCTGAAAAGGCTTCTGAATCTGCTTGCTGTTTTCTCTTCCTGGAACAGAAACAGCTCAGCCCTTCAGTAGTTGAATCCATAACTTCCCCAGTGTCTTGCATCCCCACAGAGTATTACCAGTTTCATCAGCCCATTTCCAGTCCTTTCCATGAATCACATCCCAGCTGAGTCAATGTGGTGGGTGTATGTGAAATCAGAAATATCCCTGCTGTGCTTAGAGACAGGGAGGGACCCCAGCTTGTCCTGAAGCTCCAATGCAAACAGAGCCTGGCTCTCTCATGGTATGCCAGGTCCCATTTCTGCTTAAGCATCCCTAGAGTTGACACTTCCCTAGCATCCGCACACTTTGGAAAAACTATTAACACAAGGAATGGACTTTGGTGTGGAAAATATCCTTGCAGCTGGTTATGTCACGCATTTTCTTCAACCCCAGATCCCTTGTTTGTCTATTTACTCCTTCTGAAAGAGATCACACACACAGCTCCAGCATTCCAGGACAGCTTAGGCTCCCGGTCACCGGAAATGCCACACTAGAGCAAAAAAGAAATTTTTGCTCCAGGATTTTCACAGGAATTTCTCCTACAGAAGCAAATTTATATGGTGTGACACTCCATGAGGAGGGGCTTTGGGAACACATCCTTTCTCCCTGTACACATTTCAGTTCATAGAGAGAGTCCAACTACGACGGATAAGGCGTTCACTCTGTTTTTCATGCACATGTCTGAGAAAGAGCCAGAGAGAGCTGAAGAGTCCTTTGAGGACCTCTTCTTTGATTGTGATCTCTGTGAATGAGAGAAGAAAAATTTAGACAGTAATGATTTGGACAAATTGCCAGAATGAAGTGTGTGGTGTCTGATATTCTCAGGATATAACAGATTCAAATTGATCTACCCACTTGAAATTAAGAATCAACACCCAAGGCAACTAGTGACATATCCATAGGGCCTGATACTTACTCAGACATTCTGATGCTTCATTCAGGTAGTAAAGTGCCAGGCTGGCAAGGGCAGATGTTTCACAGCATGTTTTACTTTGCCTTGCAGAGGAAGAGAGAGCTGCTATATGAGCAGTAGGGAAAGGTGATCATTCATATTTCACAGTGTCATATCTTTAAGCCCTCTTCTCCTCTATTTATCTTCCCACAGCAGTTCCCTGGAACAAGAGGAACTTTTTAGGGAATTATTTCCATTTATTTGGAACAGTGGATGAGAGCAGGCAAGGTTTGACATTTAGAAGCAGTCAAGAGGCCTCAAATCTCTTGGCATGGCCAAGGCATCCCATGGGCCCTGATATGTGCATGTAACCAGAGCACTCTGAGGGCACCTGCATTTCTCAGAGATCAAGAGATTTAAGAGGTGTCAAAAAACCTCTTCAGGAGCCTAGGTCTATGATAAATTTAAACTTAATCCCCACCATCTTTGTTTCTATTTCCTCACATATTTGTGACAACTAAAATCTAAATCTAGCCAAAATGTGCTTTAAATAGAAACTGCCTAGCATGGTCAGAGACTCATCAGCTTGAAGTAATTAGTTCAAACAGGAGAGCAGTTATTAGCTGTAGTTCCATCTACTGTTGGATCATTGTTTATTAATATTAAGTATAAATATGCCTTGGAGTTGCAGGAAGGCCCTTCTCTCTTACTGTGGTTGTCACATTTTGCCAGTGCCACCTGACCTCTTTATAGCTCTTCTTGACTATCCTTTGGGGAAAAAGAGACAGATCAATATATCATGGCAATGACAGGCTACAGCCTGCTCCTATTTCACTTGACATTGATTGACACTGAGTTTCCTGGAGAAGAATTGATCCATGCTCAGAAGAGAGTCCTGCACATCCTATCTGCAAAGGAAGGTTGGCAGGCACAAAGACCCCTCATCTGTCCCCAGGCATCCTGATGAAATTCCATACTGTTAAACCACAACAGCCAAACTTCAGCCCTGCAGCCCTCAATGAGCAAATGCAGTCCAATGGTTCCCTTTGCACAGGGAGGTTCCTGCCCCAGGCACAGTCTGTGAGGTCTGCCCATTGCTGGCAAAGGCTGCTTGATGACAGACATAAAACTGACATATGCATGGGCCTGCACTCTGATATCCATGAGCAAACCCAAAGCATTACCCTAAATATCCTGCCAGACTTGTTCTTGCACATCCAGGCGTGCTACATTCTTCATCCAGCACATCAGATGCTCTCAGGGTAATTATGTCAGGGAAACTAGGCAAACACTTCACAGCAGAATGGACTCATCCAGACAATCTATAAAGGATTAAGTAGTTGCCAATGGATGAACATTTTTCACAGAATAATCATCCTCTCTCTAATCCTCAGCTCTGCATCTTAGGGAAAACCAAAAAATACCTGCAAAAAATGAGCATAAGAGCTAAAAAACATAATTTTACTGGAAACAAAAAACATGGGCTCAGCAGACTTGGCATTCATACCATACATAATATGATCAGCCTCCAGATAATTTTCTCTTTCAAAGATGTGAATATCACCTTTCTCCTTTTTCCTTTTCTTTCCAATTGTCTACCTGCTACACAAACTAACTTAACTCCAAAAGTGTTCTAAAATTGTGCTTGATTTTGAAATTTGCTTTCTTTCAGACACAAAGTGTGCCCAGATGTTCATCTAATGTTTCCAAATGAGCAAAGACATTGACCTTTACCATACCAAATAGAAAGTAACACAGTGAGGAATTACTGACTTCCATCATTTTAAAGGTACTTCAGGATTAAAACTGGATTCATAGAATTTTTTTCTTTAACAAAAGTAAAAGGAAGGGAATTTGCTCTCAGAAATGTTCTCTGAAGCCACAATGTCCAGATGCAAATGAGCTCTGCAGGGATTTAATTCCTTCCAGGCTGGATACTTGTAGTTATTTCACCTTATATTGACTTGAAATTAGGCTGTTATCTTGAAACAATCTGTCAACGAATTCAGAATCTGGGTTTTTTTCCCTGTTGCACTAGTGGAAAATTTTCTATCCTGACCATTTTATGGAAAAATTGGTGCATTTTTTAAGATTAAAAACAGTTTTTGACACAAAATATGAGAGTGTGACATATGTAGAAATTGTGTACTTGGGTAATTTTAAGATATCTGCATGAGCCAGTGAAACAACATGAAGTCCTTTTACAGAGCTGACCTAAAAAAAAATTTTTTAAAAGGCACATTACAAGCCACGGATGCATGAATCTCAGTCAATACTAAAAGCTGGAGAGTGCCTAATGAGCTGCAGGAGAACACGGCTTGAGGGGATATGTTAACTAACACAACATCAGCCACGACTATGCAGTCAAGGCTGACAGAAACAAGTCTGTGCTTGGTGACCAGCCGACCCTGCTGCCTGCAGCTGGCTTGTCTTCAGCTGCCTCTCAGGAGTGCCCATGTGTAAGGTAGCGCCAGAAAGATGAAGGCTTGCTCGCCTTCCCTCTGCAGCACACCCTGCAGCCCCAGAGCCTGCAAGCCTCCGTCTTCTGACACTCTGTTCAGCTTAACAGGCACTTCATTTCATCCTTGACAAGATAGCAAGGGACCTCAAGCAGAGTTTTAATTTTCTTTTCTGCCTGCTGGCCACTCATGATGTTAAGCCCTCCAACATCTCTCAATGCAGCTGACTAGATCAGACATCATCACCAAACTAAATGTTTATTTTCATGCAGAATGTTTAAAACACTAGCTTATCCATGTTTTTAAGTTTTTACCAAAAGAAAAAAAAAAAAAAAAAAAAAAAAAAAACCAACCCAGTGAGATTGCAGGTCTTTGAAACCAAATAAAGGCACAGAATATGAGCAGTGTGACAAATGACAGAGGTCTGAAATATATTCAGCTGCTCTGAATTTTTCTAAGCCCTGGTTCTGGCAAAGCTGTTGAGTTGAACAGGACAGCCTGGAAAGCAGGAAATGAAATGGAATTTGAGTTAATTTTATTTCATCATCTGCAGCAGATGTTCAGGTGTTCTGATGCAGACATTCAAGAAAAGGTGTTTATCATAAAAGCTCATCACAGAACTCTACTATTTTCAATGGCAGCTAAACATAGTAAAGTGCATCTAAATAAAAAGAATCAAAAAATCCAAAGGAAAAGAGTAACTAAAGAGTAACTAAATAATTATTTTGTGATTGCTGAAACATGGCTGCCACCCCTGCATTTTATCTCACGTTCTCTCAGACTCATTTAATTCCTTTTTCCTAGTCCCTAGCAGAGAGGAGCATGTTTCTTTCTGAAATGACATGCTCACTTTAAACAACAAAAAATCTGTAAGGAAAAACAAAAAGGATAAGATTTTTGTACAGACATTTACTTAACAGAGGTTTCTGTATTATTGTATTAGGGGAAATAAGAGCAGTTTGACTCTAGAAATTACAATATTCACTGTATTCTAATGCAGGTACTGAAAACATAGCAAACATATCTATTATCCACAGTGCTATGATTATTAAAATTATAGGAAGTGTGTGATTTAGTTCCATGGTAAATAAAATCAGTGCTTGTACTTTTTTTAACATAATCCTCTGAAAGCATTTTTTCATACTTTATATCGAGAAAATTTAGCTCTGAAGAAAGCCTAATTTATTGACCTAAAGCAAATCAGAGATGTAATAGTTTGATTTTCTTTTTCCTACTACAACATGATTTTCAGCAAATTCTGCTACCTGGTATACCTGGAGCAAGTGAATGCTGCTGAGAGGTCAGCATATTCCAGAGGAACAGAGTGTCAGTCAAAACTGCCTACACGGACCTCAAAGGACAATCCTGACCACAAACAGTAATAACTAAGTTTTTCTGTGTGGTTATTTTTGTTGCTGCTTGGTGTTTTACATCAGAAAAGACAAGCATGTGTCATCCAGCCTATCCACTGTTCTCTAAACTTCTCCCTACCTCATTCTCACCAGCCCCTTGTTCTCTAAGCTGCTCAGCAGTGCTGCAGGCCCCCAGGTATCTGTCCCCTGACTTTGTCCTTAGGCATCGTTTCTGTGGTGCTCTCACCCCCACACAGTGGCCGCAGAAAGGGCAGCGTGTCCCTTGCCATACCCATGAGCCCCTCAGCCCCGAGGCAGTGGTGTAGGCAGAATTAAATAAGACAGATGTCTGGCACTGGGCTCATGCCCTAGGAGGCAAAGCACAGTCCCTCGTGTCTTTCAGCCTCCACCCCCACGTGCTTGCTCCATATTCTCACCAGCTGAGCAGAGCAGCTGCCTATTCCTAATCAATCCATACATTTCTCCATCGAGCAGCTTTAGACTTCAGAAGACTAAAGATGCTACCCCAGCAGAGAGGTTTAGTGGTCACATGGTGATACAGGAACTTTATACCACCGAAAACACTGTTTCTCCCCCCCTTTCAATACAACCTGCAGCTCTTGTTTTCCTAGGTCAAGTGACACATATCAATACAGGGAAATAATTTAAATCTTTTTAGAGATAATTTTAATACCTCTCATGTGTTACTTTGCTCTTGCTCATTTTCCACAGGTAATATCATTGTCTTAGTAAAAGATATGAAAGAAAAGATGCCGGAAAGAATGCCTCACATTTTGTAAAACAAATTGAATGCTTACCTCTCTTATTAAAAAAGTATATTGGTCCTCCAATAGAATGCAATTGCATTTTGGTAGTAGTCAGCAATTGCCTCCTAATGCAAAATAGATGTGAAAGATACCCCTAGGAGCTGTCTATTGCATGTCAAGGCAAGGTAAGCACTCAGTGTTTCTAACTCATGTTTGCAGAGAAAGCTTGCAGCATCCAATATCCTGTTAGTGCAGAGGACCACCAATTAACAAGGCGAATTAGAGGAATTTTACCCTGATGTGCATCCAGAAACACCCTTCCTACCATTTAAAAACCACCACATTTCTTCTTCATACTAACATGCATAGAGATCGTTCATTCCTTCTTCTTTTGCACATTTGGGGAGCATTATCATGTTGCCATCTCTCCTCTGCCTTCTCTGCTCTTCCCTCACAGCCCATATTTTTTGTTCTTATAGCCCTGTCCTAGCCTTATTACATTTATCCCCATCAAGTCATATCTTTGGTATTTTTCAGACAATGTATACTTTTGCTAGTTATTCTGAATTAACACTATTCACCCTAGTTCTTCTAACTGCTTCCATTTTACTTTCTCCAGATAAAATAAATAAGCACTTTCATAACATCTTTGATGCAAGGAGTGACTGACACTGAAAAATAATTTGAAATATTTTCTCACTTTGACCAGGAATTTTTGGATGCATTTGTGAGAACAGCTCCCCAGTCCCTTTTTTCATGTCACAGTAATTTCATCAAGGCAGTTTTGCCTAGGGTTTTTTAGGAGAACAAAATATGACAGAGAACAAACCAAAGTCAGTTGGGTTTTTTCTCTATCTGAAAAGCCTGATATTATTCATAAAAAGAAATTTAGTTGTTATTACTTTTTTTCCCCAAATCTATTCTGGCTATTATTTGTCATTTAGCTATTTTCCAAGCTTTTTGCTTATTTCTTCTGCAACTATTATGGACATCAGAGCTGAGCTGACAGGTCTGTAATTTCCTCTCTCTTTTTTTTTTTTTTTATGTCTAAGAACAGGTAATACATTTGCCCTTTCTGGAATGCCATAATTTCTGAATAAGTTTACGGGGTAATAGTTAATGGCTCTGACATGTTTTCTGTTTGTTCTGGAAGAACTCTTGAAGAAGTTTCAAGGCCATTCAGTATGTAGAGACTAAACTATCCAAATATTCAAATATACTCTTTCACCAGTCTGTTCTGGACTTTCTACCACTGGTGCCAATGGTATTACCATTTGATCAATGAACACTCAATGTGATGGCCAGTACAGGGCTGAACATAAATTTGTTTTCCACATTTTTAGTATTATCTGCAATGAGCTGTTTGGGGGGGGGTAATTATCGCTTGGTCTGCTCCTTACTATCAGTGTACTTATAAAATGTATTCCTGTTACAGTTTAGACCCTTTTACTTGTGTCTCAGTTCTTGCATTCCTGGTGCTGTGCACAGAGGCCTTCTCATCCCCAATACCGGGCTGTCAGTTCATCATTTTGTTCAGGCCTGGAAATTATTCATTCTTAGTGAAGTTTTTTTCTTATCGTTCCTTTGCACAGATATTGCACACATTTCTTTCTTTTCTGAGACTAACTTTTTCTTTCTTTTCTGCTAACTCTCTTGAAATCTTTTTATTTGACCTTCTTCCTGCAGACAGATTATGACCTGGCTTTTGAAAGTCTGTCTATTGTCTTTCTTTTTTTATCCTTTCTCCTTTCTTTCCAACTAATCATGACTTTCATCTTTAAATTTCCGTTTAATTTTTGTCTGTTATTCATAATCAAGAACCACTAGTTTTAATTAATTTCTTTCAAGTTCAGTGCAGTGTTAAGAAATTGCTTTCACCATACTGAAAAAGCTTTTCAGATGGTTTGGTTAAAAGTACAGCTCATCAGACTGAGAGCTGCTGATGTTCCTACAGCATTTGATCTTGGGGGTCAGCTGGGAATGTCGTTTTAGCTGCTGTTTGGCAGTGCTCCTTGGGCCCAGGATAGCCTCTCTGCTGATATACATCACCTGATAGCATTGCAAGAACATGCACAGAACAAGAAGTTCCTGTGCCTGAAAAGATGGAGAAAAGATACTCCAAATTTTCCAGCTTAGAATTATGTGCTGCACCATCTCAAATCTTGCAATTCAAAATAAATTTGGGCTCTCACCCTTTCTGGAAGGCTTTCCTGCCTAGCAGAGCAGAAGCAACTCGCATATCCAGCCTAGCTTTAGAAAAAACAAGACCAGCTGCTTTACCTCTTTAAAATTATCATCAGAGTTGACTCTTGCAGGGACTGTTATCCCATTCTCTCCTTTTCATTGTTAACAGACTTTCACTAGTGGCTTTTTTTTTTTGTCTCTCTCTCTTGTGTCTATATGTTCCTTATTTGTTAAGGCAATGTATTTTCCTCCCTTTATCAACCCAAACTTCTTGAGCGAGCTTTACCCTGGTATAAAAATATTGCAATGATGTGAGTTATTCCCTAAAGCCTCTGCTATGCCAATCAGGTAATAATTCTAATTATGCACTGTGATTTCTATGCCTGCTCTTCCCAGAGGTGCAATATTCAGCAAGTGCATCAATTAAGCCTTCTGTTTTGTTTTTTCAATATTTAGCTTCTCCGTTTTTATTAAATTTTTGCATCACCCTTGCCTGGGTATTATTGTACACTATGTAGTAATTGCTCTGTTTTAGCCCTCTAAATGTCTCTGAATGAGAAAACTACACTGTAA
>VWZN01003306.1:30973-48972 GCA_013396955.1 Regulus satrapa
ACTAAAAAAAAAAAAAAAAAAAAAAAAAAAAAAAAAAAATTAAAATGAAGGTGGCAGTTATGATATATTTTAAACACATGTCAGCCCAACAGGTTTTTTATTACTTATTATAAGGAAAAGATCAGAGACAGAAAAAAAAAGAGAATTTTACTTATGCAAAATGAGTGGCTGCATGTCTGCATTAACAGACAATCACACAGTGTTAAATTCAGTTTACTGAATAGAAAGCCACACTGTTGAAAGAATTGGGAGGAGAGGGAGGGGATGATGATCGTGGTGTTTATTCTTAGGTTTTTATAGTTCTTACTGACTTTCACAGTGCTAAATCAATTTAAACCAATTCACTTTATCTACCTAGGTCACTACTCCCTTCTTTGTATTCAATTCCCAAGCAGTCAGACAAAAGCACCTTAAGACATAATGTGTTCTTTAGCCAGCAATCTCTTTAGAATCCACTAGTGACTGAATAAAAGATGATGTTACAGAATAAGACACTGATGTAATTCCAATTCACTTTTCTTTGTTTAATTTTTGACAAGCAATGGTTCCTAACAAGCATCCTCTCTGCACATTTTCTCTGTAGATTTTAGTGGTAAGGTTTTTGCTTTTCTCTTTATGTAAACCACTATTACACCAAGGTAAAACCTTTAAGCAGCAGTTACAAATGAAACACAGCAACTAAATGTACAAAAGAGCTGCAGAGGGGACAGATTCCACTATCAATCCTCTTCAGTGAGGCTGGAACCCTAACTTAAGTGATGCAGAAAAACCCCCAAGATTTACAGTCTTATCATGTATAACAAGACAAGAAAGTTCTGTTGAATTGAAAAGCTAATTAAAAAACTGAAGGATTTGTTACTTCTGAAATAATATCTAAATTTTTATGGAAGCTACTGGAGTTGCAACCTCTACTAAGAGGTTGCAAGTCAGTAGTAATGTATTACATAGGCTGCATTGCCTATTCTTACTACACAAAAAATATACATTCAAGCTACTTTTCCCGGTATGTCCTTCACACTGATTCTAAACTTATTTTATAAGAGATCTCCTGTGATTAAACCTAGTAGCTTTATACTGCTCTTCTAGTTATTTGTCTTAAGATACTGTGAAAATTATAATAACCCAGATTTTCATATGGCAAAATAATCTTCTTAGCTGATTTTTCACAGGGTTTATTTATTCAGCCTTCTTTCATAGGTCTTGAAATAATGTAGACAGTAACCTCTTTTTCCACTTCCCTTCCACTGAAAAAAATAAGGATTTTTTTTTTGTCAACAAGAGACACTGAGTGATGATCACAGAAAAATCCTTTAAAAGAATGCTTATTATTTATTCAATTTTCAGATTCAGCATAGACACATAAGGTATTCAAATTGTGCCTTTAATACTGATCAGTCACTTTCAGAAGACTCTCTAATCTGTACAGTTATTAAGTATAATGGGATTTATTTTAATAATGTTTAACACTAGGAATGAAAGTACATGTGGTAAATCCTATTATATCTAAAGAGATAGGTTGCATTTTCCTGTTTACTTTTTAATCCTCCTTTGTCAGGAACAACACATTTTCATTTGAGAGTGTTTGAGGGCTCTTTTCCTTGATGATCAATTTTACCATTTGAAAGCAGAGTGAAGGTTGAACATCTCCCTTTGAAGTGAGCAAACAGGATTCCCATGAAGTTCAACAAAGAGAAGTGCAAAATCCTGTACCTGGGAAGAAAAAAAGAGCCCAGGCAACATTACAGGCTGGAGATCCACAAGCTGAAAAGCAGCTTTAGAGAAAAGGACCTGGAAGTCCTGACAGGCACAAAATTGAACATCAGCCAGCACTGGGCCCCTGCAGCAGAAGAGGACCAACAGCATTTGAGGCTGCATGAGAAGAAGCACTGCCAGCAGGCTGAAGGCAGTCATCCTTCCCCGTTATTGAGAATTGGTGAGACACACCCAGAGCTCTGGATCCGGTTCTGGGCTCCCCACTGCAAGACGAACAGACTCACTGGAGTGAGTCTAGTAAGGGCCAAGGAGGTGACAAAGGATTTACAGCAGCTGACATACATGAGAGGCTGACAGAGCTGGGATTGTTCATCCTGGAGAGGGCTCAGTGAAATCCTCTCCGTTTGTATAAATACCTGATGGGGGCAGCAAAGAAAATAGAGCCTGGGACCTTGACCCTGGTACCCTGTGACAGGAAGAGAGGCAACAGACACAAAGAGAAATAGTAGAAATTTCATATAAATATAGGAAAATACTTCTACTGTGAGGGTGCCTAGACAGGTGGTGCGGGTGTGGGTCTTTGTTGGACCTACTCAAAACCCAACCAAATCATGTGCTGGAGAAACCTCCCCTAACTACCCTGAACTGAGCAAGTAGGTGGTCTCCAAGAGGTGTCTTCCTCCAATCTCAGTGAAATAATGCATTAACTGATCACAGATCTAACCCAAATCTAGCAGAATCTTACTCTATACAACTAGTTTCAAGACCAAGAAGGCAATCATATTCTGTCTCTTTTTCCTAAAGAATATATTAGGCTGATTTTTAAAAATTTTAATCTTACCAAAGACAGGTTCATTTTTATTAGAACTCTGCACTGATGCTTCTTGTTCTATTATAAATTCTGCATGTACACAGGGGAATAAAAAAAAAGAGAAAAAAAAGGAAAATATTAAAAAAAAAAGGAGAGAGGAGAGGAGAGGANAGTTACAAACTTGGGCCACAAATCAGTCTTTGATGTTTATAAACAGGCATCGCAAATGTTGTTCAATAAAATGAAAAGCAACATGAAAAAAAGAGAAAAAAACTGAAACCCCAAGATGTTTCAAATTTCTAGTTATGTTCACCACCAGTAATTTTTCTTTTTAATGTTGGATCACTTATTTGGCCAATAGAGAGCTGATGAACAAAAATGCTGTCTCCTGGAAGGATGGGAAAATAACTTATTGGTGTCCTTTCAAAGGTAGGAAATTCAAAACCTGACTTCAATAGAAAGTGACACTTAATTAGGCAGCTTGTGTTCTTAGACACCAAAGAGAATAAAAGGTAATGTGAGATGTAAAGCTGAAAGTGAATCATGATGGAATTCAGATTTTTTAACACATCAAGGAGGGGTGCAGATCTTCAGTAGTGATTGCAATGTGCAACTTCCAATTCCGCAGTCTTCGCATAAAGCTTTCTGTCTCAATTCTTAGTTTTAGGAAAATGTGTCTGGATCCCCAGTTAACAGTTCCAGCTAGGTGAAAAAGGCCAAACACCTCAAAATCTACAGGTATGCAACCACATCCCCTGCAGTCTCATTTTGAAAGGATAGAGATGGGAGCAGTTATCTTATTGTGGATGATATTCAGTGTAGTATATACTATTTGTCTACTGATGGATACTTCACAAACTGACATTTATAAGTCAGACAATACACTTAAAAATAAAAATTGCCACAACTTCAGAATAAAGACAATTGTTTATTTCCTGAAAACATCATGCACATAGCATCAATTCCTTCTAATTGCAGACCTTCTAATGTAATGACATCAGTGAGGTTATGTCCTCCTTTTCATCAGATTTTGATCTGTGTAATTCTCATTTCAGTGCTTGGAGCACAGGAATTGGCTCATGTAGGATTCAATCTGTATAATTTCAAACACTGTTCTTAACAGTGGCTTTTTAGCCTTGTCAAAATTAGTCTCTATTCATGGTGTGCTACCTATCTGTCTATCATGGTTACTATCACATAAAATAGCTTGCCTTTGGTTAAGTTTATACTGCGACAGATAATATTACTTTTATATGGACATCGTGAAACCTTTAAAAATTTTTACCTATATAAATATTAAATTAGTCAAAACATTGTTACAAGATTATACTCAATATCTGTTATAACTTCTCAGAGAATTTTTTTAGAATAAATTAATGGAAAATATCAATGCAAACATGAATAATTAATACAAATTACTTGAGAAATAACTCATTTTGTAAATCATTTATTTGACTGTTAGAGTGATAATTGATAATTGTATGCAGTACCACTGTATCAGGAGAAAAAAAATGGGCTTTAATTCCACTAGCAATAGAGAGACAAAATATTGAATATTTGTTTCTTCGTGCAATTTCCTTCTGTGCTTCTGTCAGTTTCTCTCAAGTCTCTGTAAGCTGAGAGGCCGCAGACTAGTTGGGCTCTTCTGCTTTTAGAGGCTCCTGTTGAGTTGCATCTGGGAACTTTTTCCCTGGAAGGCACAAGGCGCAGTCTCTGTTTCATAGCACAGCCCACTACAGTTTTCCCTTTCCCTTCTGAAAACAGGAGTGGCTACCTTGTCCCAGCCAGGCCACCTCGGCAGACTCAAAATTTTGCATAGCAAATATCATACACACTGGAGAGCTGTGGTGATGGAAACTGTTTGGGTGGCCTACAGGTAGGGGTGGCAGTTCCTCCTTTAAGGTCTCATGTCACCTTTTCAGGATGAGATATGCAATTGAATTACTTCAGCTGCCCCTTGAGCCAGGCTTACTCTAAAGCAAGCACTTCTCTGGTGCTGAGCATGTCAGCTTGTCCCACTGTTGAATTGTTAAAAGACATAGGTTTACCTTAACATAAGAGCTCTAATGTCAGCTCTGTGGTAGTGGGCCCTCTACAGAAGTTTAAATGGGAGGTCTTGCTCTCTCTTGTATGTAATAGATGTGAATAGAGGAAAAGAGGCAAGACAAGGCAAAAATAAAATAGACATAATTAGTATGAAGAAAATAAGTAAACCATGCTGAACTGTGACTTCCTCTCCAGACTGTCTTTCAATCTGCATTATTAGATCCTGCATAAAAATGATAAAAGCAAATATTCCTGTCAGCATTTTCACACAGGAAACCATTCCAATATGTTCCAAGGCATCAGGTTAATAGCACACACATTCTGCACTGAGGATTGTAACCTCCTGTTGCAAAGAGCTGTAATTGTTCCTTCCAAGCCTGATTATTACATTCTGTGTGTCTGTGATTCATTAAAGAATACTGAGAGGAAGCTGCTACATATGCAAGACTGAATGTGTGCACACACACACACATATGTATGGATATTGTTCAGGCACATTTACAAAGACATACAGTATATATTATGGAAGATGAACACATTACTGCTAATAGAAAAATGAGTGTTTAGCAAATTCTGTTTATTTGCCTTTTAAATTGGAATCAGAGAGACCACAGGGATATATTGGTACCACTTACATTGCAATACTCAATGAGGTAGCTATGTTTTCCAAAATTAGCAATAACTCATACAATGGGAAATCTAAATTACTGCTCTGTAAAGAAAAATCACTGAATTAAAGGAAATGTTACTGTCATTATTTAGGAATTAATTTCACACTATAACATATGGAAAACAGAGCAAAAGAGAGCAGGATGAGATAAGAAGCAGCAGAACTCCCTGCATAGATATTCTGTTCTACTTCTTTTTTCTGTATGGCACATCAGGAAGTTTTCCCTGTATTTGTATGCTCTGTATGTAGTTCCCTGAGAATACCTATCTGGCTCTGGCTAATTGGAACATGAACAGAGTAGAATGCTTGACTTTGTGAATGGCAGTTGAAAATTGCTCACAGGTAGTTTTTAACTAGTGACTCATTTCATAGTGGGCTGCAGGAGCTTGACCATCAAAGGAAATTTTTATGTCTCATTTTATCATCCTGGGACTCTTTCAATACAAACAGAATGACTAGTGAGGTCGATGGTTTAATTTCTGTTCCTGCACCAGAAATATGAGTTGCTAACATGCCAGAAACTTTTCCTCCTTTGCAATGACACTGCCATAATTTTGAGTGACGAGAAGAAACCATAATAGTGCTACAAATCTCTCTGGGTTATTGAAGAGCACTAATCAGAAAATAACATTCCACAGCTGTTGCATTCCTGAAGTACTCTTCACTGTTTACCCTGGGAGCAGCTGTCATTATCTCCTGTTAGCAGAAAGCCTACACAAAGAGGGTCTTTAAGGCAGTCAACATCATGCCCAGCCTGATCTCTTCTTGTGGCAGTCCCAGAGCTTTCTCTTTGTGCTGAGCACACCTTACTGCTTCTGCCTCTTCCCGCAGTAATCTATGGAACACCCATCTTCACTGGAGAGAGATACTTCTTAGCAGATAAGTATTATCAAAATGCTAGACACTTCCCAGCCACACTGTGGGCAGCTCTGTTCCCATGCCCCCGACACACACACGTGCTGCTGGGCTCTTTGCGTTGTCCACACAGCAGCAGGAGGCAATGGCAACATAAAGCAAGCAAACAGGACATGAGTACAAATCCCACATCACACAAGATAGGGGCATAGTTTTAGATAAAGCAGAAAAAAAACCCCTATGGGTTCAACATTTTATATACGAGTAGAGGCACATTTAACTAATGAAACATTTAATAGTTCATGAAAAACATGGGAATTCGCTCTGAGCAAGTTGAAACACTTTACAATAATCTTTGCAGTTCTTTTTTTACATGCTGTTCTCTAGGTACAGTTCAAGATTTATCTTCCCTTTCACTCTAAATCCTTTGCTTTTAAGGGAGGTCAGTGACCACCCCAGGGGAAAACAAAAGAAAAGCCCATTTGTTGCTTTGGGCTATATGCTTTTGACACTGCCACTTGCTTCCTTACAAAAGAAAAAGAAAATTCCAGAATTTTCTATCAACCTATATGAGATTGATCTTTCACACAAAATTTCAAAATTATTGAAAAAGAGATTCAGGAAAAACATTTTGGTAGTTCAAGACTCTCCAGTATTAAGGGCAAATTCAAAGGACCATTACTTTGGAGGTTCTAGGTCAACCCAAAATTTGCTATGTAAACTTCAAGATTTGTTTAAAGCTAGAACCAAAGCTATATTGCTGATTCAAATTGAAACCAAACCATATGTTCATTCCTGTGTTTATTAAACTGGATTCTCAGGGATATTCACATAGCTCTCTTACCCTCTGGGCTTTCAGATTCACCATTGCTGGGTCATGGAGGTTCTCAAGAACCTTGTCCTGCTGATAGCATAGTGTCACACAGGACCCTAGACTGCTAAAGCAATTCAGTTAATAGATGAAGACCCAATATAAGACAAAGCCAGAAGGCATTTAATTATATAAAATCCTGGATGTAATCAGAGGGAACTACCCTATTGTTTGGCAATGCTTTAAGCAGTAAGTTATCAAGTATTACTAGGTGTTCCTGGTGTAACTGTCTCCCTTTCCATGACTAAGAGAGAACTGAGCTATGTCCCACAGAGGATATGAACAGAAAAGGTATTTGGTATAACTGCTCTGACAGCCATATGCTACAGTACTGCCCTACAAACACAGGATTTTTTAGCTGTTTATAAATGTGAATGCATCCTAGGTTCTCAGAAAACCTGTGGTTACCTTCCTGTACAAAAATGTGTTGGTTTATTTGTCAGGGTATTTCTCACAGCACCAAATATCAATGATTTTCCTATTTGCCAAAGCAAACCTCTTAATCAATCTGGCATAGTGCCTGGTTGAGATGGTTTTGAAGTTGGGACTGGCTGATCTCTTTATGGCTGTGACCTGAGTGATTAATCATGTGGAGTGGTCATTTGCCGAGAGTGGGAAGCTTTCCATGATTGATGGAAATGGGCCAGGCTGGAGGAAGTAGAAGCTGAGAAGGAACCAGATATTGATTTGAAATCCCACTCATGCCTATGAGTTGGAAATGTTAGTAACAAATTCCTCCTCCTCAAGCATTTACTTGCAGTTCTACAGCAGGAGAAAGAGTAGTAAATGACAAATTAATATAATCTAATGGACATGGACTCTGAAGTTTCCTTACAAGGAGAGGAACCTTCCATTAGCCTTCCTGCAGCACTGTGGCACTTGGATCGGTGCTAGAGCACAGAGATTGATCAGCAAAGAAATCCTACCTGTATGCAAGGTATGGGTGTGTAAGTACACACTCTTCTGGGCATGGATTAGTTACCCCAAGTATTACATGGCTCTGTGCAGCTGCAAAGTCAGTTGTCAGAGAGAAGGTTTGAAATGCTTGCCTGGCATGAAAATATCCAACAGCAAACAACTCAGAGCACATTCAGCTCTGCCTTTGGCACTTGGGGAGTGATGGAGCACTTCACAGAGAGATGCCAGGACATTGTTCCCATCACCTGGAAGGCTGCATAGCAAACCCAGCATATCTGCCCACACTGTGGCACCCTATGAGGTGCCCGTGGAAATGCAATTTGCTGCATGAAGCAGAGAAAGAAAGGGCTCTGATAGATTAGTCAGGTCACGAATACCCATCAATCAATCACAAAGGAAGCAGGCAGAGGGATTAGGAACACAGCACATGTTGAACTTTCAGATCCATTCTAATGATCATGGATAATCACCCACAAAGTCCCGCGCTATTTAGCAGATCATGTCTCACCATCACAAGGGGCTGAGTTTTGCTGCTTTTCACTGCTTAGAGCCCTGACTTCGGTAATGCCTCTGCCAATCATGCACACAATTTTTCTAATGTATCTACAGCACATCCAAACTCATCACCACTATAAGCATGTGCTGCTGGTGTTCCTGGTCTGCCTCTTTTCCCGTTTCTTATGTCTTAATCTAGCCTCTTAATTTCATCCAGTAAATACACTTTCCTGCTCCCACATCAAGCCCCTAGAGCATAGTTAGCTTTTTGACATATTTCTTCCCTCAGAGGGCTTCTCCTCTAAAACACTTTGTTATCACTGACCAAAGTCACAGTCCATAATTTCACACTGACTGGCCATATAACAGCATAGCCCCTTCCTGACCAGCTCCCGCATCAGGGTTTTCCTCAAAAACAGCAAAAGGTGGTATTGTGGACAGGAAAACTGAGGCTGATTCCCTCTAGCCCAAGCCTTCTTCAAGTTAGGATGCTCCCACAACATAGTGAAGGAAAGGTTGTTCTCAAGCCCCACTTTGTGCAAACAGCAGCATACCAGATGAATAACTGATGAGGTGGGTACATATCAATAGCCGAGCACACGAATAAGTAAATAACAAGGCACAGGTTTGCAAACCTCTGTCTGTCACTGCAAAAAAATCCTACCTGCAGAAGGTCACCTCCCCCTCATGCCTAAATACTGTGTGTTTCTCTGTAGTGGCTTAAAACTCTGCTCATCCTACTGATCAGGTTTCTTGTCTCAGCACCAGACATCCCCCTAAAAATCCTCGGTAGTGAAGTTGGCAGAGAATTTCACCCAGGAATAGGAAACTTAAATACCTTTAAGAATATGTTCTTGAAGATTTACATCAGACTTGGCTATGGGCAAAGGAATTACACTTGAAATCTTGGTTTCAGAAAAAAAATTAAGACATTTTCATGTAAATCAGCATATAAGTGATCCAACAGATATTGTATTTGGGGAACAAAATTGACAGGCATACATTAGCACCTGTCGACCCTTCAATGATCAGCCTCCCTTCTCTATGCCACTTCACTCTAGAGCTTCACCCCACTAATCACTATGCAATGTCACAGCTGTCTGGAAAAAAACATCGCCTGAGTACAAGAAGCAGACACATGAAAAATCAGTCTCAGCGGATGCTATTTGCTTTGGTGCTGCTTTTATTTGTGAAAATTCTCAGCTTTTAAACTCTGTACAGATGCTGTGACCTGGAGGCAGAGGAGAAACAGTAATGGAATAGGTCAACCTTTCTGTTGCTTTTAAGGAAAAGTTCTAGTGCTTATTGAATTGATGAAGTCTGGTTGCCTATGCTTATTCTCATCTTGTGGATGACTGCAAGCCCTGATTAAAGCTTCTCCCAGGGAAGGTGCACTTATAAGAGCTGTCTCCAGAGTGGACTCTACTACATAAGTTCACTCTTCAGACTTTAGTCAGGGTATTTCTGTAGTCTCCATTCTATCTGGTTGGTTAATTTCCAGAAATTAAATTTGTAAGAATTTAATTATATTTCAATTCAATTATTTGTCTTTAAATCATTAAAAAAAAAAAATATCAAAAGTTGTTGCTAATTACAGAAAAGCCCAGTATGATTAAATAAGGGACTGGGTCAAATCCACCACAGGCCTTCCTTCCTTCCCTCTCTCATGCAAATGAACCTGCATACACATATACAAAGAGGGAATAAAATGTGTGACAATCCCTTAACGCATTTGATGAGAGAAACTAATCCTGCTAGGGCAGGCTGTGCTATCACCCCTGAACTGCAGTGATCTCTAAAAATTTTCCTACCAACCTACAAGTAGGTGAGAATTCTTTTTGTTGCATCTTCCCATCCAGTGACCTCCTCTCTGCTACTTTCAAGAAAGGGAAATCTTTCCACTACAAACATGACATCCACTGCAACTATTGCTGGAAAAACCCCAGCTGCTACCTGCGGCACTAAGCCCTCTAGACCAGACCCACAAAGCTGAAGGATCCTCCTATCAGGTAAAATATGCTGTGAACTGGGGAAAGATAGAAAGGATCCTAAAAAGCTTTATTTTCTCTTCCTATGATTTTTTTTTTTTTTTTTCCTAGTCTGTATCATTGAGACTTTACATGGAGGGAGAAGTAGAATTAATTCTTTTCAGTTAATATTGTCTTTTCTCACCATAAAAATAGGTCAAGACCAAATCTGGGAGATGTGCCTTCAATACATTTTCTGCCATAAATCTAGCTGGTGTTCCACTGTTTGTAGTCGCAGTCCACTAATTATTCAATCTTTTAATTGCAAGGCATTTCATTACAGTCCCTGTAGTAATTTTCTCACAAATGTTGGAGTGCTGTCTCCATCCAGTGGTGAAATGTTAAAATGCTGCTTTCCGGGAGCTTCAGTTTTTCAGACTTTTTGCAAAGCACGAAAGACATGTTGTCTTGATTTTAAAGTGACCAGCTAACAATTGGATAAGCAACTGGACCAGCTAGCAACTGCATTGAAAGACCCTAGATGAGACCTAAAAAAGTAAATTCAATAGATTAAAAAAAAAAAAATTATTTTTATCATTAAAATCTCATCAGCAAATGCTGGGGATTTTAATTCTTATCCCACCTCAGATTTCAGCTTTGTCTTTGAAAGCTGGTATTCTGCCATTGTAACTGTCTGGAGACAGGAATGCAGAGCTTCACCCACCTCCCTCACCCCTTCCTCCTCCAGTTCAATAGAGCCACATCAATAACCTCCTCTTTGCTAATGTAAAAAAAAGGCTTCTGGCACTTCACATTTTTCATGTGTGGCAGCAGGAGAGCACCACTAAAGAGAGTGCAGGGTTAGAAGAATTAATGTGGTTTTGCCAGCAGAGACTCCATAATTAGTTAAGCTCCTGGTTCTTTGCCTTTCTTATGCCACATTGATTTTAGCTGCCATGCACAGAAAAGAACAAAATGCAGGCAGAGTTGGCTAGCAGTACCCAGAGGAATGCCAGGTTTATTCCTCACTGTAGCAGCCTGGGCTTTAAGTCTTTCAAAGACAGGATGACCCAGCTTGACTCTTACCTTGGCCTCCAGGAACACATTCTTGTTTTCCTTTCTCTTTGTTTTTGGCCTGCCTTCAGGAAACATTCAGCCTCAGATTCTCCTCACAAAGAAGAGAGAAAATGTTGTTGTCTCAGCAGCACAACACCAGCTTTATCAAAAAATGGTGTGCAAGGTTAATTCAGACAATAAATGGCCTGTGCCGAGCTCTCAGCAATATTACATTGACCTGCTCTTTATTTTGTTTTGTTTTCCCTAATTGCTTTCAGGTATGCCAAGGCCTGGCTGATGTCCAAAAACCTGGAGCTTAAAAACTGTGCAAATCCATTTCTAACCCATCTCCTTGGACTACCCTCAAGGCAGAGCTGGCACAATTCAGACTGTAGTTCTTTTTTTTCTGAGGACACTATTGAAGCCTGTGCAAGTTCACTGTATGTGCTGTTTGTCTATGAAGCTGCAGTGTGGGATTGGGAAGAAATCAATTTTTTCAATGTTGTCTTTCAGCATTTTTAAACCCATGTATGGCCCATTCTCTTTTGAAGGTATGATAGCTCTGAAGCTGATAAAAAGAGTTGTCAGTCAAGCTGTGCCTGAGATATTTGGAGAGACACTGCTGAATGCTTATTTGTTATGCTGTTCAGCTGCCAGGTAAACCCCTGATTCCAGAAAGTTTTGAAACACGTCTTGCCAGAAAGTTCAGGAGCTTTTGGACCACCTCCTTGTTTTGGATCAGTTCGTAGATAACAGCATTCATTCAGATAGTCTTTCTAAACTGAACAGTACTGGTAAGGTAGTTAGTATTAGCACACGGAGTTATGTATCAAAATACACTGAAAATCTAGTTCTAATTTCTCATTGGGTCAAAGTGCAAATCTGGAAGTATTGAGGATAATTCTCCTTTTATTATTGAAGTGTTAAGGAAAGATATTAATTTTTACAGAAGAAAATCTCTCTTGCTCAGGAAAATCATTAATTTATTATAAAACTAAGAGTTAAACAATCTCCCTTTTTATTTCACGTTGATTTCTTTAAAATAGGTAATGCAGTTCTTTGAAAAGAGGTGACCTTTTGAAACAATGTTCTCCAGGTCCCTGGGACTTTTTTCTATCTCTTCCTGGCCAACAGTACACCCATATATACCAGCTCCCATCCTCAGGCTACATTGTCAAGGAAATTTTTCAGGCTGGACTTGGACTATGCTGCTGATCCTTTGAAGAAGACACTGAAGGATATCTGCATTCCTTAAACAGCCAGATGAGAGCACCTGAGAGCTGTCTCCTCTGCTTCGGAGCAGTTTCTGCAAGTCTGGCAACAGTGCTGTTGGAGCCAACCTGCCTCTGCTCGGGGACTCCTGCCCCATCTGCTGTTTAGGTGAATCCCACATGAACTGCGTTGCCTATAAAGGATGTATATTGGAAAACAATCACACAAAGTTATCATCCTTGCCATTCAAGGATTAAGGTTGGATGCCAAAGAGGTGGTTTAAGTCTTAATGAGAGCTATCAGCAAGTGCAGGTAGAACACAGACTACTTACTGAACAGCGTCTATTCAGTGGGGCTGTGAAGCAGATTCTAGCCCCTCTCTTCATATTTCATTTTTCACACTCACCTCCATTTTTTCACCTCCTTTAACAAAGGCATTCTCCCAAAAACTTGCCTTAAGAGATATTTGTAATCGCCTACCTGCGTTTCTAGATAACTGGATTATTCATAAAGGCTGAACACTTGTTGATGAGACAGAGGCTGTCTATGATATTCAGCTGATTCATCAGTTCCCAACCTTGTACCCTGTGACTCACAAATCTCCTGGTCCTATCAGCCTACAATGACCTGAGAGTTCTCTGCCACTTGTATACTTGGAAGTAACTGGTCAATTTACAACACCCCAGGGGAAAAGTCCTGAACTGCCCACACTCTCATGTAAGTCAGTCATTTTAAAATCTTCTAGTCCATGGAATTTTATCCAATGAATGAAAAATTAGGTGATGGAAGTATTTTCATAGAAAGATTCCTCTATCTGTTAAACTAAAACAATTCAAGATATTCAGCCCATTTCTTCATTCTCATTGAAGTTTCCAGACTCCCAACAGTTACTTACAGTGCAGGGCTTTGCTTAAATCATAGCAGCTTTGTTCTAAGTAACCAGAAGAATTGATAGTGACCATGAATCACTGGATCTTTCCCTAATTTTGTTTCTCAGATATCTCCCTTTCCCATCCCTGCAAATAACTCCAGGCCCAAGGTTAAGTGAAATTGAAGCTTTTCCATGCTTACTCCCGAGCACAGACTGCTATGCTGACTGTCTCACCAGGGATTCAGAAAGCTTCCCAACCCCTGCTAGAGAACCCCTCCAGAAGGATTTTTTTCCTACCCAAATCCAGATGACAATCTTGAGGTAAAGTCTTGTAAATCGGTAGTAAAGAGCAAGAAATAGCAACCCTGAATGAACTTCCAAAGAATTCTCTCCCCAGAGCTGTCTATATCTAAAGCAAAGTTTGCTGCCTGTCTTCTCAGTGCCTACTCTAGTCACTGTGCTGTTCTGTGCTAAGCAAAAATACTCTGAGCCTTTTCAGTATATCATTAGCTCCAGTATATCCTTAGACTTTGCTCCTATGCCTGGAGGATTAACTTCTTACAATTGCAGTTTGCGATAAATAAATGAAACTTGAGGGTAAAAACAACATGTTATCAGAAATCCTTGCTGTCCAGTGCTGGGAGCTGGGATTTCTCCCCCCTTGTTCCAGCATTTCCAGACTAGGACATTTCTGTGTCTCTGGGAACTCAGTTCAGCATTGCTCTGCTGCTCTTCCAAAACAAGCACTGATTCCAGATGGCTGGGGGACAGGACAGCCTTTGATGTGACAGCACTCCCATATCTCACAGCTATGCATGGCTGTATCTGTGCTTCCAGGCCTGCATCAGAGACAGAGACTAGGAGCACAGCAGTGCCCGGTGTCTGGGGGGCCTGGCAGCCACCACACAGCAGCACAAGGCTCTCTGTGTCTCAGAACATGCATTCTGTATTTTACACACTCCTGTGTACATGTTTCTAGCATACTGCCAAATAGCATGATGAGTAATGAAAATACAATTCAAATTCTTCTACTATCCATTTAAATATATTTGCCTTTCTTTTAACCTAATCAAATTCCTTTATTTTTCTCTTTAATTATAATCTGTATAATTCAGATTGCGCAACTTGCAGCTGCTATCCATTGATTTTACAATCTAGCTGTCCCAAGACCAGGCACAGTATCTTAGGTCATAAGAGATGACCAATATGGGTGAAAAAGAGAACAAGACCAAAGTTCTTTCTTCTACTAAGCAACATTAATAACATTAATGAATAACTCCAAGTGTGTAGCCAGAATTTGTTTTGAAAAACCACAGTACTAAAAGAGAGTTAGGAGTGACAGAAGACAAACAGCTGTATCTGCCAGGGAACATCACATCAAGCTGAGTATGAATGCACCTGTAAAATTACACTTGCTAGAAGGCAGCTTACTAACAGGCTGGAAGGTGAGTAAAAAAAACCAACCAACCAAACAAACAAACCAACCAAACAAACAAAAAAAAACACACACAAAAAAACCCCCACAAAAAACCCACCAAAAATAAATATAGTATAGAATTTTAAGAGCCTTAAAACATTGGAATGGCTGCACTAGCTCAAACCAAAGGTCCTCCAGGTCTAATACTCTTTCTTCAACTATCCCATTAGCAAACCACTTGGAAGGTTAGCACAGGGTATGCACATTTTCTGGTATTCCCTTCTACTCCCCTTAGTTCCAAATATTTTCTGTTTGGGAAATTCCTGAGCTTGAAGAGATTTATATTTTTATTAAACCTCAACAGAAAACTCTTCCATGATTTTCCCAGTTTCAGCTTGAACCTCTCTCATAATCTTGTCATCACCACATTTTTTGCAAATTCTTGCATGAAGAACTGCTTACTTTCTTTATTTTCCTAGAACTGATTTGGTCCTTGTAGCCCAAAAGACTGTAACCAGCCAATCCCATGACCTCATTTCCACTGACTGTGCATTACCCCACAGCCACCTCTCACGGCTGAAGAAAGATAATCTGCTCAGTCAAACCTCATACGCAAACGCCTCAATCTATCCCTGTGGCCATTCTCCAAATGCCTTCCAGTTTTAACATTGTGTCTTGAAGATCAGGAGATCAGAACTGGACAGAGTCAAGGGTTAGGTAAACCATGGATTTATATGGTGACATAACTATGTTCTCTTCATTATTTACTCCTTCCTATAATCATTTCCCCTAGACCCAGAGCTGATGTTTTCCTGGACTTGTGCCCTACAACTCCAAGGTCTTGCTAACAGTGATCAGCAAATCCAGGCTTTTTCATTTTACCCCATGAACATCACCTTACGTTCATCTCCTTCTGTATCCATTCATCACTTCATTATTTAATCATCCAAGCCTCACTGGAAGTAACAATATTTACTGACATTGCTAATTTACTTAAATAATAAATACATGTGAAGACATCACCCTTAGCTGTTCTTTCACATTTTTAAACCAACAAATTTTCAGAGGTGACTTTCTTCTCCTCTCACAGCAGCTCTTTTTAACAGTTTCAGGAAGAAGAAACACAGACTCTGTAGAAAGATCAGCTTGTCATAGCATTTACTTTCTAAAAATGAACAAAACAAGCAAAAAATCAGCAATTTTCTGGTCAGAATCACCTCGTATATATCAGCTTGATTAAGCTAATGTACATATCAGCTTGAAATGGAGTAAAACTTTTAGGCATGTACAGCAGAAACGAGCCTGTATTTCTAAACTGTGTTAAGTGACTAATATATTTTCTGAGCCTAATTTGTGTATTTGTTTGCCTAGAAAATAACTGCATGGCTTGGAAAAAAGTGCGCTGAAGATGGCTTGTTGCTTATTTCATAGGGGAATCCTGCTGTGCCATGTAGCATTTCTGTGGTTCTTAGGCTTCATGGACAGCAAGTAAACAGATTTGTGATATTGTTGGAATAGGGACGTCTCCTGAGGTGTGACAGCTGTTATTTTACAGTACTTAAGCCAGTGTGAAGTGACAGTCAGCCACCTACTGGAAATTATACATACAGGCATAAATAATGTGTATCCACAGGACTCCTGCAGCACATAAATGCAATAATGCAGTCATATCCCCACATTCAAATGCACTCTCCTTGGAAGATCAAGACCACTTATTGGGCAGCTGTGATGCTCCGTGACAAATTGCCTATTCTCCATGCTTACCCATTCTTTATGGCACAATTCTCTTTTTTTCAAACATACTCTTTTCCAGCTTGCAATTTATTCCACATCCACATTCTTTTTAGTACACAGACCAATTAAGTTGCTGTAAATCCACTGTTGTGAAAATAACTGCATATGTCTTCTTCATTAAAGATCCACGCATCAAAAAAACACATTATTTTCAACATAAAAGAACAGTTCCTGATCCGCCTTCATGATGACAGAAGAAAAAGATTTCAATAGAAGCACCTTGTTCACAGGAGATGTTTTGTAACACAGCCAAAAACATTACCTGAAGCAGTCTGTTGATGTGACACTGGCTCAGGGGCAGGACTTGATTGAACGGAGTCAGAACAGCTTCATGATAAGAGAACAATGTCAGGAGCCAAGAAATCTGGCCTCTCCTCAGGGCTCTATCTCAGGTTATTTATGTAACCCTGTGTAACTCCGGTCAGGGCTCAAACGCGTGACTGAATTATGAGCATGCAATTAGTTATGTGGGACTAAGCAGCAATAACTCATAACTCCTTGCATTCTCACAGCCAGTGAAGGATACGTAAGCTGATGCAAATACTTTGAATCTGGGCAGATACAAAACGGTTCTTAGAAAGCGTAAATAATACTCAGTTGACAAGGGGATAACTTCATAGAGTTCTCTATGTTGATTTCATTAGGTGCCCATAAGTTGAAATAAATCTTTTCATTTTAGCAAGCATAAATCTATCTGTGGAGATTTACGTGCTCCAGACACTTCCTTCCATAAGAAATTTTGTAAAATAGTTACCCTGGCTCAAGTTAACCTTCACACTCACCAAGGCAGTGGTTTTATGGTTGCTTGGGTGGTGTTTCAGGTTTGTTTCAGCTTTAAGCTTCAAGGTTATAATGAAAAGTGCTGATTAGACCAACTTATTCTACCAGGGATATATTTTCCAAAAATTTTTAGGATAAATTTATATCAGCAGATTTTCTGTAAGATATCATCTGTCAGCACCTGTCTCACTTTACGCCAAATTAGGCATCATTTGTCCTCCCACAGACAGAACAGCAGAAGACCAGCACAAAATCTCATCCTGTACATGTAGCTAACTCAACAGGATATGGGAAAAGACAGACAGGAGGAAATTAGGTCTCATTTAAATGGTTTGCACTATATTAAAAAACCCCTAAACCAATTTAAATTGGATTTGCAAATAGGTTTTGTATGTATAGACTAAAGTAAATTGGCAGGAACTTGCAAAGCAAGTAGAAACATAACTTCAATAGCCACCACCAAATGAGGAAAATACAGCAACTCGAGCAGACTCATCAGTCACCAAAAGAAGGGAAAAAAGGG
>VWZN01003306.1:49020-66157 GCA_013396955.1 Regulus satrapa
GAAGGGAAGAGGTTGTAAGAAGAGGTGAAGACAGTATGTGTTTTTGATAGTAATAGCATTTCTACTGACAAGCCACAAGCTTTGCATTCAGCTCCCAGCAGAAGCAAGCTATATTTGTGCTCCATCTGCACAGGTAATGATTTAATTTATTTGTACACAAGTGATAACATCTGCACTCTGCTCCCAACAACAGCCTGAGCCCTTCCTCTACCCTGCCTCCCCACCTGTCTCCAAGTTTGAGCTACCAGGAATTGGCAGAACCACCCACCCAAGCTGGCATTGGCTGCCTAACAAGCCGAAGATCCATATAATTTTAAAACAATTTTCAATGCAAAAATTTATATATTTAGGCAGAAAGACTGAATCAGATTCATAGCTGGGATTCATTAAGCAATTTGGGCAGAGCTGCTCCCTCAGCTGGAGCTCTGCATACTCACCAGTAATGATCATGGTGCTGCAATGGATTCCCCTGCTCCAGCCAGGTGGAGTCTGGCAAATGCTGCCACAGAATGAGCAATTCCGCCCCACTTTGTAACCTGGGTTCCCTAAAGTGCCTATTGCTGCACAGCAGAAGAGACAGGTATGTTACTACTGCCATGCCGGCATAACACACAACTCACCATTAGATCAATACCTAAAATCCTGCATATTTAAGGCTAACAGTGTTGCAAGTTCTAAGTCCTGAAGTAAAATGGGTTAAACTCTATTGCAACTTTCGGACAACTCACTTCATCTTTCCTAACTCACATTCGCTTCCACAACAGCAGGATATTAACAGATTACAGCAATAACATCCAACAAGTAACCACTAAAACTTCATATACGTTTTCTTTCATTTCAAGAAAACTTTCATTTTCTTTCTGGTATCTTGAAAAATTTACTAACATGTGGTGCTTAACAAGAGCCTTTAATGTAGAATTAGAAAAAAAATCTTCATGAAACAGCAACACAAGTGTAGATTCAAGGTCCCTTGACATGTACTATTCAATATTCTGTACTTCTGTTTCCTGTTTCCCCTAAACCCAGCATAGCTGGAGGAACAATAACAGTCTCTGCTTGTGCTTCTGGCTGCCACATGTACACTGGCCAGAATTCTTCAGCTTAACATATGAGACATTACAGCCCCACCTACCTAAGGCAGGTTCATGACTCAAGCTATTGACAGAGCCAGACACCACTGCCACTGATAACGGTGTGATCAATAGTTCCACCGCACCAGCGGCGCTGAGCCAATTGTCAGCACCCATTCCCAGCTGCCTGTGGCTGGGGATCAGGTGTCAGGATGTTTTGAGAGCAGCACCAGTTTTTGCAGGCCTAAAGAAACACACAACTCAGGTTCTCAACAGCCCAGCACCACAAGTTAACACAACCCTCAGCACAATCCCCCTCCCTTTTTGTGCAAACACACAAAAAAAGCCATATTAATACCAGGGTCACATTCATTCCTTGGTGGACTGTCCCAAAAGAGCCGCTTGGACAGGTCTACAATCTTCAGCTAGTCTTAGAGCCTTGGCAGCCGTCCTTATGGATCTGAGCATCTTCACAACACCTTTTGGTGTGACTGCAACCTCAGCAGGAACAACATAAGCAGTAATGTTCATTTTAGTTCCACTGTAGTTCGTAAAATAGGCACTGCTGAATCGCACGCCACTGTATAATAGGTAATATGCCCCAAATAAGGCATCACTTCAAAGCAGTTTTGTTGGGCTTCGGTACAGTTTTTTAATTATTGCGTCTATTTTTTGTTTGATTTTGAAAAAGTTTGCTGTTTTGAAAAATTTTCCGAAGCAAGAAACCGGAGTCAAGGATGAAGCACATTTAGAACCTAGAATTGATTCAGACTTACACAGGAGTGACTGACAGTCAATGGATATCACAACTGCTAAGTGGCCCCTACAGAGCTGGTCTCTGAAGGTCCATTCCTGAAGGAACAGGTGCCCACAGGACACAAGCCAGCAGCACGGCTGTGTGAATCACTCACTGTCTCGGGGCCGACCACTCAGGCTCAACTGCAACAGCTGCCAGAGCCAACCCATCCTCCGAACAGCATTTTATTCTGAAAGGAGCCCCACACATGGTACAGCCGATAAATTTTACGCAAGGCATTTAAGTCCAACAGACACTTCTAATGAGTTTTCAGTTTACAAATGATTTTTTTAAACCCCCACACTACTCACCATTAAAAATATAATGCAGATCTTAGATTGTTTCCAATACATTTAGACCTCAAAATATAGGTTTGCATTATTATGGCAGTGTGCTTGGATAGCAGGATGATTCTGAGAAGTGGCCAGGTAAGACCATTCCCAAACCCCAAATTTTCCATACCCTCCACCTTTTGAAGATCACACCCAGATAACAAAAACTTTCAAGCAGTCTTTTGAATCGGAACAGCACCTGACCTTGGCTTCAGAACCTGCAATTCCCTGTGGGGCTTCACTCTATCAGTGCCCTCACAATCCTCAGCAGGGTAGCACAGGCAGCCACCCATCAGCTCCACACTGAAGCTTTCAGCTCTTTGACCCCCTGCAAATCAGAAAAAAAAAATCCTTTTGCACAGGCTTTTTTGCTTGCTTTCTTTAAAGGCACAATACCTTAACTCCAAGCCATTCCCAACTTCTCCAAAAAAATACAAACCAGGTGAAATTGACTATATTTTGTTCAGCCCAACTCCCTGCCAATCCCATCATCTCATTCAGGGAAAATGCAGAGGTGAAAACGCCCCATAAAATAAAAGCACCACATAAACCATTTCAATTTGGTTTCCCATCTGTATCTTGAAGGGAAAAAAAAAGAGACATCACACCATTATTTTTTCACATGTTTAATGTAATGGCACTCTAATTAACTTTACAGAACTTTTATCTCCACTAGATATTGTGTTTCAAAAGTATAATGGGAAGAAAACAAACATGAAAAGAACACTTTTTTGGTAGTTTTAGAGATTAAGTCATTTGGAGTTGCATGTGCATAAGTTACTTTCAAAAATTGTTCAGGATTTTTCACCCTTATCGAACAAAAGCTTGTTTTTCATTACAACAGTTAAAAACTGTTATTTTTCTAAGATTTAAAGAGAGATCAAAGATGGCACTTAAACTCTGAAGTCGGGGTGATAAGGTTATACCAGGACTTCCGCAGGAGCTTGCCATGAAGCAAACACTATAAATAGGGAAAGAATGTGCAAGAGAATAAGTGAGAAGCACAACATGTTTTGCAAGCTTGTGTTCTGAGGGCCATGAAAATGAAGACCCCTGGCTGAGGAAAGCCTGCCCAAATTTCCCCAGCCAAAATCTATTCAAAGCAAACCCACCACAGAAAACCACAGGGACAAGCCATACACTGGTTTCTGTAACACACAACACAAGCTTTCCTTGGATTTGACCTTGGATCGACAACAAAAACAACCAGAAAGGTGACTTAGAGCAGCCACAGAAATAATGGAAAGCATTTGTTGCTTTCCCCATGATGTGCAATTAAGAGAAATAATAAGAAATCAAGTTAAAAGAGACTAGGCAGAAGTTTTTTTAAGGTGGATGAGCTAAAAAATTAGCAATACTACTCATTTTCTTATCAGTTTCATACTTACACTTTAAAGAGATTAGGAAAGCAAATACATTTTGTACTAAATTTGGACCATTCTTAAAGAGGGGAAACTAGTCTAGAAGCAGCCGGGACCCTTATTTTCACCTAAAGGTTCAGCTTCAAAGACTGTGAACTTACACATTCACTTCAATCACTTGAGGTTTTGGAGTGAAATGTGTTTCCTAGAATTTACAGTGTTCATTTTAGCTTCCATTCTCTCTAATTCAGACTTCAGGAAGGGACCCACACGAATTGCTCATTCTACTATTTCAATTTTTTTTCTTTTTTTTTTTTAAAGAAAATATTCACTAGACTAAGAAAGGCATTAATATTTTACCTATGAATCTCACTTCTGGAGTTGTCTCCCACCAAAGGACATTCACAAATACTCTCATGTTTAATACTTAATCTTCTTGAGAGAAAGTCATTCATAACTTCAGGTTAATAATTTCTTCACCTGGATGCCCATACAATACTAATTGGGCAGACAGTCTGATTCATGCACAGGACTAATGGACTGTGTTAAAGAAAATAAATGCAGAAATCTACATAAAGTAGAACTTTTGCTTGAATCATATATTAAATTATCTAGAAGAAACAAAAATCTCTACTTACACAGAAAAAGGGTGAAAAAAACAAAACACACTCAATCCAGGACTTTTCCTACTATAAGAATATTGCACATTCCGATAATGTTGCACACATTACTGGCTTTTAATAAAGACCATATATGAGGTATTAGTCTATTAATAAATAAAGAACATAGAAAAGGAAAAGCACTTGATAAAACGCAACGATCCATTCCAAGGATTAGGCAATGGAAACTGAACAAGCAATAATACGTACACTTGAGGGAAAGGCCAAAGTTCCTTAGCAAATAGGCAGCTTTCAATATCCATCTGAGAAGCAAAGGGTTATTTCTCTTAATAAAGATTTTAAGAGCTCAAAGCCTGTTAAGAACACTGCTAGTTAAAATGTTTATTTTGCTCATGCAATCAACCTGAAAGGTAAATTCTTACCTCCCAGTTCTAAAGAGACAGCCAATTTAACATACTGCATCTGTATGACTCGTTTTCGACTGACATCAGATAAAGTATTTGGGGGTTTTGTTGTGCAGCATATTCTGGTGGGTTTTTCTTCCTTTTTAGTTTTAAGTAGTTGACACTGGTTGTGGGTTTCCATGGTGCTAAAATCAATACCCATTAGTACTGCCCTTATAAGCAGTTTCCAGCCCCACAAGGCATTGGATGAATACAAGGATTGCAATTTTCAGTTTTACTCCGTGGTTAGGTCAAGAATTTACCTTTCAAATCACAACGCTGAAAAATTCCTGCTGACAGGTAATAAATCTGTCAATTTAAACAGCAAGCTTATCTTACTGAAGTTCCTAGGATCTCAGAGGGGTATTTTAGTTCAATAAAGTGAGTTATAAAAAGTACATTGCACACGTGGTAATATAGTAAGCATAAAACAAGAGTGTTTTGGGTGTGCCCTTCCAGACCTTTTTAGAGAGATATTTATATTGTGGAAGGAGGGGGAAAAAAACAAAATAAAACAAAAACTTTGTGTGCACACAAACTTACATACATGAATATCCCTATATTCCCTAAGTCAAGGGTTATCCAAATCCAAAAATCACTTTGGGCCAACTCAAATAAAACTAATTCCTGTATCACTCACAGTCTTAACATCTTCCCTCGCTATTTTTCAACTTCAAAAAGTAAGGATTTTACTGAACACTTTAGCAATACTAGAGAGAGCAACAAAGACCCAGTGAAGTCATATTTCTGCTGCTATCTTGTGTAAATTATGTAATTTGCACAGTAAATCTGAGATTTTGCAAGTGCAAACTTGGAAAAAAGTTACTAAAAAAAAAAAAGGCAGCACATCAAAATTAAAATATCTCCTCCACTTCAATCCACACACCAGTAATTCAATCAGTCCTGAACCGGCTTATGTGAAAAAAAAAACATTGTATTACATTTCTGGCATGAAAAATATATATCTTGTGTTCAAATCTAGGGAAAGTGTTTACTAAACTAAATATATCTTTTTTTCTGTCTCATGAGATTATTTCTCTCCCATTCTAAGTAGTTGTTGACACATTTACTTCCCAACAGTATCTTGTTTCTATTCTGAAGATTAGTTTCATCTACAACTTCTCTATAGTAGTTTAAGTGTTTTTTAGAAAATACAGTTCAGAGAATTTCTTCCATGTTAGCACAAAACCAAGAAGGATAATGAAGATGTTGAGAAAAGAAGAAAAGCTTAGAAGAAAGGAAACATTATTGTCCAGAACAGTCGGTGTAGGTGGTAACCATGTTTCCTCGTCTCTGAGTGACAGTCCTGCAGTGCTTGCTGGATCCATGAAACCTGGCATCAGTTCGCACGGCGTGTCTGTGGGCATTTTCAAAGTCACTGAATGAAAACATCTTTTCCATATTTTCAAACACATCATCGAACAGTCCACCTCCAAAAGAAAACTCTTGGAAAGAACGTCTTTGCCGATTATGAGCCTCCCGATGACCTCGGAAGTGATTTTCAAAGTGCTTTTTTGACCGCGAGTTTTGACTAAATAAGTCAAAGTCTTTGAATAGATCATCAAAGTTGAAATTAAATGACTGATGGAACGGGCTTCCATTACTTCCTTTTCCTCCATGACGGCCAAGCTGATCATATTCTCTTCGTTTATTCTCATCTGATAATGTTTCATACGCTATTTATGTTAAAAAAAAAGAAAAAATTACAGTTTATTTCCATTAAAAAATCCAGATAAAGAGAAAACCATCCAGAAACACAAAGAGGAGCAGCTTTCTATCCCACTCCTGAACCAAACAAATTTCAAACACGACTTTCGTTCAATGTTTAAGCCCAATCAAGCTCAATGTTTATTTACCTTTCTCCAAACCAAAATAAACTGCCTCAAAATCATTACTTATAATAATAAACAAACACAGCTATATTACGAGGTTACACATAATACAACACGCTTTAACTACTAACAAATATTAGTGTTCAGCTTTGACGGAAAATGAGAGGTGCTGATCAGAAAGCCTGAAGGAAGAAGGATGAGTTAGGAGCTCGACCCACCAAGACAAAGGATCTGCTGCACTCCTATCGCAGAAACACAGGGCAGCGTCTGCAAAGCTGCTTGCCAGACAGCAAGTTCCAGCTACACCAGCTACAGCCAAGCAACAACATAAACGTCAAGGAGACAAGGAAAACTCATCTCACCATGTGCCAATTCCCAATTTTTCGGAAGTTCAGCAATTAACCTAGATTTTGTGACCGGATCTGCCCAAAATGAAATTAGACTTCCCTCCAATCTTTGGTTTGGAGCTACAGCTACTGGTATTCCAAGGTAGAAACTCTGATATAAAATATACCCATTCTGGTAACTAAATGATTTTAACACTCATTTCCATTTTCTTACCTGTCAAAGACTTGCCTCTATTCTATACAATCCAACATTTAGAAGTTCCCATTTCCTCCTGTAGTAGGTGCTAACAACTGCAGTGAGTATCTAACAAGGCTGTTATTTATGTTATATATGTTATTTATGCTTCATTATATTACTAACTATTTTTCTTTCAAAATAACTCTTCTGCAGACAAGAAGGTAAAAGCCAGAAATCCCATTTAGCTTAGTTAGGAGAACTACACAGATAGATGGATGCTACACCCGAGTCTACAGGGACCAGAAGCGGGTATACCTAATTTATCAGCAAGTCTTTCTGTTCTTGATTATCCACTTGCACCAATTTATTTCATCACACAATACTTCTAAGTGGTATCTTCACAGGATCACAGGATAGTTCAAGTTGGACAAGACCTCAGTGTCTAACCTCCTGCTCAAAGTAGGGTCAGTTGTGGGATCAGGCTAGGTTAGCCAGTGCTTTACCCAGTCACTCTGAAAAGCGTCCAAGGCTGGACTCTGCACAACCTCTCTAGGCAACCTGTCCTAACACTGGTCTGCAAGAACAGAACCACAGAATTGTTAAGACTGGAAAAGATCTCCAAAATCATCAAATCCAACCGTTATCCTCAAGGTGAAAAAGTTTTTCCTTATAACCACTTAAACACCTCTTGCACCTGTTGCCTATTAATATATTCCCACCATCAACCACTGAAGCACCCTGCTGTGTCTTTTCTTATCATCTCCCCATGGTTGCAAGGCTGCAGTTAGGCTTTCCTGAAGCCCTGGTAGCAATCCTGAGCTGGATCTTATGAAACAGATCAAAAGGTAAGAATTGACCTCCTAGGGCTAAAGCTGTCTTACTACCATGTATTTTTTGTGAGAAGAGGAATATGCCAAAAGCCTAATAAGCAGAAATGCTTATTAAGCTGTGTAAAAGGCCTTCCTACGTGCAAGAACACAGAAACAACTCAGATTTTGATGCTGGACATTTGACAGTCCAGCATAAGCTTAAGTAGAGTTCAGGAACAAAAAAAATCCCTTTATACCTCTTACTCAGTAAAAACAAAATGCACTTAGATTATAGCTATAAAACATGTATCAAATTCATTATTAAGACAAAAGATAGTGTATTTTACCTTCGGCAATTTCTCTAAATTTTGCTTCTGCTCCAGGACTCTTATTTTTGTCAGGGTGGTATTTCATAGCCAGCTTGTGAAATGCCTTCTTAATCTGGCGGTCAGATGCGTTTTTTGGAACTCCTAAGATATCATAATAGCTTTCTGTAGCCAGTATTAATTCAGTTATCATTAAAATGCACAGAGCAAACGTGAAGACAGATTGTGTGGTGGCCATTTCTCCAGTTCCTAAAAAGAAAAGGAAATATACTTGAAGAACGAGTTATTTTGCATTCCACAGCTAACAACTTAGTCCCAAAGGTGGGCTGGCAGAGAAGACCAGTTTGTTTCAGGAATCAATGACAGACTTGTAAGCTCACTGTTTTACACCTGTCAAACTCCATTATGCAGTTTGCATATTCACAGAATATGTAAGAGAAAACGCGGCAAAGTGACATTTCACACGCCTAACAACCACCTGAGCGTTCATCTTTGTTTTACACTTAAGTGAGCATTGTCATACAAAGCTGTAAATACACAGCCCATTCCACTGAATCCAACAATTCACACTGCCACACCTGAACTAGCTTTACATTAATCCCGGCGTTCCAGGACCACAAATAGAGCAGCTCTAAATTAAGCACAGGCTGCAAAAACTGACTCTCTACTGGAAGGCAAATTCACTGATTAGCTGGGGCAACAACAGGAGCCTGAAAACACAACTGGCCATGGGATGACTGTCAGGTGCAAGAAGACAAAACTATTAGACACTGAGAGCTTCCGTTTGTTTAACCAGCCTAAGGTGAACCTGATAAAGAGCAGATCATTCATTTCCTGAGTTCAGCCAAGTAAAGCACACTTCCCTTATTTAATAATAGGCTGGCTTAGCTCATCCGCATATCAGATTGCGTTATGAAGGAAAACACCGACCATATCTTTGATATCAAAGAATTCATCTCATAAATACCACTGCATAGAAAAGATTACACATTAAACCCTCAGTGTTGGAACTGAAGGCAAAAAAAAAGTATTTTTTTACAAGACAAGCAGCTTCAGCAATAATTAAAAGCTCTAACTTTTTTTTTCCAAACCATGCAGCTGTCAAAAAGAAACAAATATATATGAGAACATAAAGGGAAATCGTGGCATATATAACTGATTTTAAAAAACAGTCCCACGTAGCCGCATGATGCCTCATGATTTTCATGAAGGACAGGGTGAGCTGTTCCTACCAGGAGGTGGGAACAGATAATATGCCTGTGCATATTATATCTGAAACTGAGTGCAGAAAGGCAAACGCTCAAAGACAGAATGCTGGCTGACACCTGACCAGAAGGATGTACGACAAGACCCTGAAATTCCAGATTACACTGATCTGAATGTAAGGTAAGAAAAACTCAGAGACAATTGGCGTCGCTTTCCTGAAAGCTGAATAAACAAACTTACAGTCTGAGCACCCTTAAAGTAAGAACGCTTCTGCTAGCCAGCATGGGACCCAATATTTGTCAGGCAGAATTCAAAACCTTTCAATAGCTGATACATATGAAAATTAGGCATTTACCTGAAAGCCAGTATCCTCTAAACAAAATTAAAATGCAAGAAGCAAAAATGGTAAAAAGAATACTATTTCTAACAGGTAATTCAGGGGGCTAAAATGAATGCTGCGAGATGAGAGCAAAAGGCTTGCAAGATTAATCTACCCATGCCCTCTTAAGCATTTATTTGGCCAGCAGCCTGCATGATATCAAGTGTTAAGGAGCAACAGTCGAAACAAATTGTATTTTGATCAGTGTACTTGGATACCAAGTGGACAGTTCTTTCCAGTGTTCTTCATGCACGATATCAGACACATTTTCAGTGCAAAGTTTTCCCACATACCTTCTCTCACCACTTCACTAACCTGAAGTTTTACCACTTGGGCATTGAGTGCACACACACATGTACATCCTTCCAGGTTTTTGGGGTTTTTCCTCCTGTTTCTGCTTTATCAATATGTGTATTTGTGCGTTCATTTCACACACGTGATTGTTTTTATTTACTTCACTAACCCACACCTGCACCGTGCTTGCACAATCACCAGCAGCATGCTCTTAGAGGCTTCTGTACTGAACACTGACAAGAGCCAAAAGGAACAGTCCGTGTGCTCTGTTAAGAGCAAAACCCTCTTTCCCAGCTCACGAGAGCCAGGGATCATCCAGTCAGTCCTTTCAGGTTTCCTGCTCTGGCTAGCCATCTCAACTTGTATTGTTCTTGACAGCAAAATAACCCAAATTTTTCTTTTTCTACAGTTTTCTACGGTACGAGTTCTGCAATGAAGTTCTTTGCTATATTTGATTTCTAAAGCATGGTAAAAAAACAGTACTGAAGTTTCACTGTCTTTAAAGCTGGCAAACACAGAACTAATGTTGCCCTTGAACAAATCAATCACACTCAAATTTAAGAATAAGATGTAAATGAAAACCAAATACAAACAAAATTCCAGTATAAGGAGCATTTTAAACTTCATAAGATTATCAGCAGGAGCAAATCTTATATTTAGATACTGTCAATTATTCAATTTACTTCTTAGAACACACCTATTTTATATGCTGTCAATATCTTAGTGTTGCTACTGCCAACTACTTCAGTCCTGACATTCCTATTTTTACAGTTCTTTAAAAAATAAAGTCTCTTTTAAAGTCTTGGTTTTTTTGGTTGGTTTTTTTTTTTGTCTCTTCACACTCTGTTTCTCAATCAAAAAGGGACAGGTAAGTAAGGGACAGGCCATACACTGTAGCTACTCCAACCACATTCCAGAATTCAATAAATCCCGTACGCATTAAGCTCCTGACATAACGAGCTCTTCTAATAATTATAAAGAGCTACACTTTATTTAGGCACACCTGTCAATGAAGTAAGAGACTCCGTGCCACTTATTAACTCTTTAACTGCTAGGTGAGCGGGTACAGACCTCAGCTACTATTCACCTCCGTGCAAGAAGTGCACGGTCTAATGTTTATCTCAAGTACTGCAGAGGCGGTAACAATCAGTTATTCGTCAGTTTATCAACATTTATCAACAGCTGCAGAACGGGATGATGTTTGAGGATGATGTCCCTAAAATAAAACCTGTCAGCTTTAGAAAATAAGAAGCTACTTCATCTTGCAACAGAAATATTGCAAGTTAATTAAGTTAATTCTTAATTATAAAATACTATGTGGGCTCTTAACGCTGTGAGAAAGTTTAATTGCTAAATTTCATCCTTTTCTGAAATTAACCAAAATCCAGGATAAACGCTTATATTTAAAATCTCACATACTCAGAGAACAGAGCATCACTAGTGTGTTCTGCTCCTGCTTTCCTTACAGAATTGCTTATACACTAACCTGTGGAATGCCCACATCCTGTAACTATTTCTGCAACCAATTTACTAATAAAGTTACCGAGGTCTTCCCTTGGCTCTCCTATCAAGAGTAACCCAATGAGTAAGCAAGTCTTCCAGTCCTCAAGCAGCTACAGCTAAGTCTGTCAAACTGAGGGGCTTGTACTTGCCTTGGCCTCTCCTACACCGACTCAAAAGCCAGTACAGCAGAAGGTTCCTGAATCTTGCCCTGGAGCGAAGGGAAACGAAGGAACCGACCCGGCCTCGCCCTGCCCAGCCAGACCCCCGAGGAGCTCGCTGGAGACGGCCAGCAGCACCGGGCGGGGCCGGGCCGGAGCCGGGCACCCACCCACAGCCACCCTGAGCGGCGCCGTCCCACCTCCAGCCCGGGAAACACCACGGCAGCGTGGCCCGGAGAGGCCCGAATCCCAAATGAACGCTCCGGACCGAGCCCCCAGCGGCCCCGCTCTACGCCTCCCCGACCAGACTCCCACGCTGCCCCCAAGCTTACCAGCACCTCGCCCGCCCCCGACCTNCCCGGCCCAGCCCAGCCCGGCCCGGCCCGGCCCGGCCGTGCCCGCCATGCCGCGGTACTGCGCCGCCACCCGCTGCAGGAACCGCGGCGGACAGAGCGCCAGGGACCAGCGCAAGCTCAGCTTCTACCCGTGAGTGGCCGCGGAGCGGGGCAGGGTCCGGGTGGGGTGGTAGTGAGCCCCGCCGCGGAGGTAAATCGCCGAAAGAGTCAGCCGGGCTGGCGGTCGGCTTGGGATCCCGCCCGGTCCCGGCAGGCTGGAGGGAAACAACGCCGATCGCCTGGGGGACTGCAGGGACGTCATCACCCGCAGCGTCCCTCGCCCAAGACGGACGGAGCCTGTGGGAGAGGGCGATGATAAAAAGGCGGAGTCTAAAGACTCTGGAATAGATGCGGAGGGTCCGTGAGGTGAAGAGCGAGGAGGTTCGAGTGGAAAATAAAATCTGCACTTCTGACTCTGTCTGTTGCCTGCAGGGAAGCGATGTTCCAGCAGGGCAGGCAGTAGAGTGGAGGCTTTGCCTTGATGGTGAAGTGTCTTGTGTATACGTGCCAGGAGGAGGGCCCGGAAGAGTAAGCAAGTAAACACAGGATTCCTTAAAATTCCCGCTAGCATGGGTGCGTTGCCTGCGGTGTGAGCGGAGGGGCAGTGCTTGGGGCTGCTCGGAAGCAGCTGAGTTAGCTGGCTGGCCCTGCGGTGCCCCGTGCGGGTACCGGGCTGTGCTTCCCGGGAGGCGCTGCACGGTCCTGGGAGGAGAAGCAGCGCTGCACGTAGCTCAGTGTTTATGTGTTGGTGTACAGTAAACCTATGGGGCCGTCGGTCAACAGAAGCGGCTTAAGAAGAATTTGAAAAAATAAATTTAGCAATTAGCCTCAAATTCTGTTTTGCTAAAATTAATGTACCTCAAACCAACTTTTCTTTCCGTTTCTGTTTAGTCATAGCTATTCTAAGATCAGGAAGGATGTGTAGGAAGACCTTCAAGAAGACTGCTTTGAAAGAAATTTTATTTTATTAAAGGAAAGTTTATTTCTCTGGCATATTTCTAATATGGAATGCATCATAAAACAATCATGAAAATAATTTTTTCCCATATGCTTTAGAGAGTGTGAGTGCCCGTGGATAATCAAAACAAGTTTGAGTGCTGAGACCTGTTTATATTCAAATGTATGGCATCAGTATAGAGATGATTGCCAAAACTTACCTGTTTTATCTAGCCTTTTGGCTGTGCTGCATTCTGGGTTTCATGCTCCTGTAGAAGGAGTGCTGAGATTTGATTTATAGATTTCTCTTGCCTTATATTATAGTGACTTCTACTGACATGAATTGCAAGTTTTATTCCCTTGCCTCTTAACACCACGAAAAAGTTTTCTGCTGCCCTGTGATTGGGGTCAGAGCCCTTTCCAAACCTTTTGTCACCTAATCTCAACTGGTCTAACTGCCTCTCTTTCTTTTATTTCTTCACTTCTCTGACTTCTGTAGTGACGGCAGTTGCTAAATAAATTTTGTCTGCTTCCTCTTCCCATTTCCCTTTTTTTTGTGTGTGTGTGTTTTGTTTATGCCAGAGAACAGATTCTGTTGGTCAGTGAGGGGTGCTGAAGCATGAGCAGATTTTACCAAAGTTGCCTTCAAGCTAAAATAATGACTTTTGCTATCAGACCCTTCTCTTGCTACAGATTATTTTGTTTCCCATCTGAGTTGAGAACTTTTGGGACCTCTGTACTAACACCCAGGCTAAGACAGAGGAGCATGCTCTGTCTTACATGCGATGCTGCCACTGGATGCACACCATCTAAGCAGGCAGGATTTGAAAAGCCTGAACCTCTCACTTGTATTTCAGAGGTTACTGTGTTCTTACCAGCATTATTCCTGCAGATATGCAGAGCTGGATGCCTCAGAAGTTTGCTCTGTTTCCTTGGTAACTTGAAGATCTATGTGGCAACAAATTCAAAAGATTGGGAGGGACGATGCACCTTTATGCTGAATTTCAGCTGTCTCTCTCTCTAAATCACCTGAGTTTGCAGTTTTGGAGCACAGGCCTGCATAAGAGTCGTTCTGGGCATGGCTTTTGGAGGAAACCTGCAGCTTCAGGGATTTAAGGGTGGGATCACCAAAGCAGAGATTTTTCCTTTGTAATTATCATTGCTCATGGTTCTCAGGAATATTTTTCTGAACAGCAGTCACCTAACAATGTTCAGAATTGAACTTATAGTTTATGTATCATATGATTTTATGGTAGAGGTAAAATAAAATTTATCTGCACCAGAGAAATATAGGAGCACATTTCAAATACCCCGACACCTGTCTGAGAAGAGGTGGGAGACAAGAGTGGTCTGAATGTTCATGTTCCCATTACCATGACTTCTTGACTGTGCATGCATCACTTAAGCCTTTCATTTTCCTTTAATTTGTGTATTGCAATCCATTAAGTAAATTACATATCTTCACATACTTTCCTTTTAATTTAGTTCCCTTTCTGGTGTAATTTGTCTGACCATTTGCAGGTATCTTTAAAGTAATTTTTTTTCTTTTTCTGTAAAGGTGTATACTCGTAATTTTTTTTTCAGGTAGGTTGGATGATTGATAAGTTAATTCTTAATTATAAAATATTATGTGGCCTCTTAGCACTGTGAGAAAGTTTAATTGCTGAAACACAAAATATAGAAGTGCTTTGCATCTGTGTACATTTACTTTTTGAACAGAATTTAAATTCTGTGTTAGAAATATTCGCATTGCCAAATTATCTGATAAACCCAAGAGGGGCATGTATTAGGAGGTACTCTGTTAAACAGAAAATACTAGTTGTGTCTCGAAAGATAAGTAAGCCCTAGAAAATTGTATTAATAAATTATGTCTCAGTATTTCATCTCACTTCAGCAGAGCTGCTTCCTGAGCAAGAGTTGTAGATCAAACCTTTCAAAACATCTTGGCCAGGGATTCTGAAACCCTTGGCTAGCAGAAATCAGAAATTCTGCTTCTGAGCTCTAGAGCAAATACCCAACTAGAAATAATTTGGATGATGATTGGATTAACTTGTACGTGACATCCAGATTAGCATTTAATACTTAAAATTTTTGAAAAAAAAGATTATTTTAATCTATTCTAAAGATCTGTTTAATCTGTTCTACTGTTCTAAGTAACAGTGAGATATTCTTATTTAAAACAAAGACAACACTAACGTGGGGGTTTTGTCTATTTTCTTGTTTGTCTTTTCACCTGCTTTAAAAAGATTTCCACTTCATGATAAAGAGAGGCTTGAGAAATGGTTGCGGAACATGAAGCGAGATTCCTGGACTCCAAGTAAGCACCAGCTCCTCTGCAGTGATCATTTTACCCCCGATTCCCTGGACGTGCGATGGGGAATACGGTACTTGAAAAGTACTGCTGTGCCAACTATTTTCTCTTCCCCAGATGATGAGGTAATCTGTCTTTTTTTGTTTGTTTGTTTTGTAGTATGAAGCTAACCAGCTATTGATGCAATACAGATTCTAATCATATGTAAGATAATAATATTTTATTATTATCAGCAAATCAAAAATATCATTTGACTTCAGCTCTGGTTCTCTACTTGCCCCAAACCTTAACTTTCTACATAGACTGAGTATTAAGAAATATATGGAAAAATGTTCTTATTTTGGGGAAAAAAATCTGATTAGTGTGTCTCTGACTAAATGTGGAGGAGCAAGAAGTTTCCAAAGGCCTCAGACTGCCTTTGGGAACTGAGAGCAAAGAATTGAAGTATTTGCATATTGCTCACCACCACCACCTTGCTTTATGTATTACTGAGCAGGCGAAGGATGTCTTCCCAGAAATGCTTAAGGATTCTTCATAAAACACTTCATTCTGTTTCTTCTTCTAAATAAAGAACGTTTTTGGCTCAAGAGCAGTGATAGTTGCCGGCATTTCAATATCAGCAACCATTAGCTTGCAAGGGTTGTTGTTATTTGAAGATTGACCTAAAAGTGGGAGTGCAGGGACTGTTAGACAAAGAGACTTTTCAATGGAAGTAAGAATCTTCTTTAAACAGCTATCCTGAGACTTGTTTTGGTGCATTTCCTTTAACTTTAATGGCAGCTCTGTTGGGTAAGGATTTGGGGAACATTTACCTAATATATTTTGTAAGAGATTTGTCTAGTCATAATATATAGTCTGAGAAAGTCTTTTTCAACCTGCAGATAGAACAAAAAAAGGGAAATGCCTAATTTTCACAAAATCCCAAAGATTGACAAGATGTTTAGCATTGTCTTTGAAAAAGTAAAGGTAACCAAATGAATGCTATTCCTGTATAAATGTTCCAGTGCTTTTGAGACTAAATTTTCATGTAAAACTGAATCACACAGTTTAATGTACCTAGGATACTTCAAACTACATACATACTTTTAGGAACATACACTTTGAAAGTATCTTTTACATCATAATACATTTTTTCTGCTGGGCCTCTCTGATTTTTTTTCCTTTCTTTTTCCCCTTCTCCTGTTTTTTTTTTTTTTTGTTGGTTTGAGGTTTTGAGTTTTTTGGTTGGTTGGTTTGGTTGGGGCTTTTGCCTAGCCTGTATTTAATTGGCAAAGTTTAAATTGCTTGTTATTTTGTTTCTTTGTTCTGTGTGTTTTTTTGCTTTGTCTCATAGTCCCGGGCTAAATATGTATACAGTTTTACATGAGTATAAATTCTTTGGATTGGTCTTTTCATATCAGATCTAGGAAAAAATAAGACACCCACAATTTTTGTGTTTCTGTTTCACTGACTGACATACCTAAAAGCTTATTTGTATGTTGATCTTAAATGTGATCATGTCATGTAGTTTATGGGAATGAGGGGAAAAGAAAGTAGCTAAAAAAGGATAAGCTTCAAACTGTCTCTCAGTATCAACTTCTGTTTAAAGTCCTGTTAACATTGTATTTTTCTGCTTTCTATCTATCAAAAAAAAAAGTTATCCATTTTCATAAATTATGTAGTTGGCAGAATTAAGTTTCTGCTTTACAGTCATCTTTAATGCAAGAATCTTGTACTGTGTAAATTTAATATATTTAAATCAATATTTCACATGGTAATAGAAGATAGTAGCTAGTCATTGTGTAACTTCTCTTCAAGTGCATTTAAAATTACTTTTGTAAAACAGTCCAAATTCCCTAGAG
>VWZN01003306.1:74977-130496 GCA_013396955.1 Regulus satrapa
GGCATTATCCCCTCTAAACTTTGCTGAGAATATGCAACATGAGATGATCAAAATAGGGGCGTGTTGCTTGTACACATTCAAGCCAGTTTCTTCTTCCTTTTTTCAGCGTTGCTTTCAAAATGTTAACAGTTATTTGGGCAGTAGAGTAAAGGTTAGGGATACACCTGATTTTCTGAATGAAAGGACTGGGGCAGCAGCAGGGGCGCTGCAAAACCAGATAGTGAAGGGATATGCATCAAGGCAAGCACTGGCTTCAGAGGCGTGACCTTCAAGTGAAGCCACGTGTTTCAGTTTCTCTGAATCCTCAGCAAGTGGTGGTTAGCCCCTCCACCACAGATGATGAAAGAAATCATCTCACCTGGCTCTGTATGTCTCTGCCATGAGGTGCACCACAATTAAGTGATATTTGATGTGAATAAGAAGAAATTAGCTAAGTAAATGTCTTTTCATCTACTGAATATAGCCAGGGGATGTTCTAGACAGATATTTCAGATATATATATATATATATAAGAAAAATAGATACCTAATATAAATGCCTAAGTTCCCTAATATAGATCTCACCTTTTCCAAATGTAAATCGCTTTTAGTTTTCAGACAGGGACTAGTTAGAAAGACTAAAGTCTAACATGAAGGAGTTGGGCACAGCAGTCCTTCAAAATTGTGCCTCAAATTGTAGAAGGAATTTTACTGAGATATTTTATTTGTGTAGATACATTTTGTTTTTCCTTAAGATTTTGAAAGACACCTCTATCTCTGGAAGAAATTTGTAGGAAAGTAGGAAAACTGATTCACAGGTGCCTACCTTAGTCAAAGTACATTGAAGGTATAAGTCTTGGTGCTGCAGAACATCCTCACAAGGTGCACATCAGCTATAAGAGCTCTGCTCTCCTCCATTAATAGTACAAACTGGTTGCAGTCAGACACGTTTGACCTCTGACAGCCCCTCGGGCCTGAAAACAAACTTGTTGCTGCTATAGCTCGTCTTGGATTGGCAGCAAGCAACACAAGGAGTCCTTTTCAGCCATGTCTGCTTGGGTAAGCACATTATAGATCACAAATAGCAGCAGTCTGACCTTCATTCCTTGTCAGTAGACTATGAAGCCACTAGATTTTAGGAGCTCTCCATGGCATGAATAGCTAATGTTTGGAGGTAATAAAGACGTGAGAGGAATAATTTCACAGCAAACAAAATGTATAAGGCCCTTTAGATCCTATACTTAGCAGCAGCTGTTACTAACCTTACATCAAATTTCTTTATTCAGTGTTTCATGTGGTGAGAAATCCTGTACCATGTTAAGTTGGCTCTAGATGGAGGGTAGTTACTGAGTGTCCATTGTTTTGTGGTTTTTTGGGGGTTTTTTTGGCTGGACTAGACTTTGTTTTCCTCTTAGTATCTGGTGTAGTGCTGTGTTTTTTGAATCCATCATAAGAATAATGTTGACCACAGAGTGATGTTTAAATTGGGGTGAAGCAGCACTTACCCTGAGTCAGGGAGTGTCCCGTTTCCCATGCACGGTTCGGGAGGAACTGCACAAGAAGCTGGGAGGGGGTATGGCCAGGACAGCTGATCCAAACTGGCCAAAGGGGTATTCCATGCCATAGAACATCATGACCAGTTTACAAACTGAGGGAAGCTGGCCAGGAGCTGCAGATCAGTGCTCACTGATGGGCTGGGCACCAGTAAGCAGGTGGTGAGCAGTTGGATTGCACAGAGCTTGCCCTTCTAGGGTTTCTTTTCCTCTCTTTAAAAAAAAAAATCCATTTTTCATACCATTATTATTCTTACATTATATTTTATTTCAAATATTAAACTGTTCTTATCTCAACCCACAGGTTTTACCTTTTCTTTTTTCCAATTACGTCTCCCACCCCACAGGGAGCCGAGGGAGTGAGAGAGCAGCTTCACGGTACTTAGCTGCTGGCTGGGGTTAAGCCATGGCATGGAGTGACAGCCCCATATTGCCTCAGTGCCCGCTGACAGACCATGAATACTCTCCCTGCACTGAATTAACCTCCCCAGGGCGGACTCCAACAGACTGACAGGCTGTCTGCAGGAAATGGTGAATGTTCTGCTGCCGCCAGATAAGGATGAGTGCAACAGCAGGCTGTCCTTTCAAGCCAAAGCCCCCACCAACATCTGTAGAAAAGCATCCACACCTGCTGCAGTGCAGCAGCCCCTCTCTGAGGTTCAGTTATTTGTGTAGTCCCTTAAGAAGTGGGGGGACTCTCTCCCACTGAGCTCAACTTCCCACCTGGTACAGAAACACTTTACTGCATTTTCCCACTGTGAGGAAAGCACATATTTGAGGTTTGGCTGGCTCAGAGGACATCTGCTTTGACCTGAATCTCAGCTCAGACCTCCAGCAGGGACTTGACAAGAAAGAAAACCTGGACTGATGCTGGCTTATATTCTTTTACTTCCTCCCCCATACTATAGTGAAAAAGGAAGTAATAATCTGAGGCTCTGAGACTTCCTGGGGTAGGAAATCCTGCAAGGAAAAAGAAATACACAGATAATGACCACAAAACCATGGTTTCATTTATGAGCATTAATTAGAAGCAATTAAAAAAATCCCAATTAGATTTTTACTTTAAAATATATTAGACACTGACACTTATCTGAGACTTCCTACAGAAACATAAGCTCAGCCACAGTTTCATTTGAGATGACTAATTTTAAGCTTTTAAACATATAAATCACCATAATGATATCACAGCCATAAATCCAAATGAAACTCTATTTTACATCTTTCACATTAAAACTGTAAATTTGCTTCTTCATGTACCCATTTTGTGAGATTTCAATAAATTTTACTCTGTGTTTCACATCTGAAAAGAATTTACAGCTTTATCAATGGGGTTTGGAGTGTTCTGAAGGATTTCAGACATTCTTTGTTTATCTTTACTTGTTGTTTTTGTTCCCCTTTTACACTGATCTCATTTCAGGACTTCAAGAACGCAACATCCTATTGCAAAATCCCTCATCAGGTTGCCAGGAGCCCACTGCTTGTAACAGGCATTTCTTACAGCCTACACCCCTTTGTCTTGCCACAAGCTCACAGGTTAAATTTGTGGGGTGTAGATATGTCCATGGCTTATTGCACTGGAATCCTCAGCTTCCTTTGACTGTATTATCTTCCACCAGCTAACATAAATATGTTAGGTGTTGTCTTTTTCAAGGAGTAGGATTTTAGTAGCTTTTTAACCTACTTTTTTTCAAAATTAACTCTCCATTATGTCTGAAAGCATTTTGCTTATACTAATCTGTCACTGTGGGGGTCCGCAGTTCCAGCTCCCTCATTGTTGATAGCAAATAATGTATGAAAATGTAAGAAAAAAAGGCAAAGAATAAAATACTAAAATACAGCTATGGATCTTTTCTACTTATTGTGTCTATTTCTTTGATAAATACAGATTTTTTAAAATTGTCATCAACAGCTGTATTGACAATGTAAGAGTGGAAATCATTGGTCTAATGCCCAGCATAAGAGACATAAAAGATGGAAAGCTTTTGGGAGTCACTGTGACAACTGCCTGTTCTAAACACCTGCAGGCTTTTTCCTCGCCACAGGAAAAAAAAATTATCTGACGACTAAAGAAATATTGTAAGTTTCTCAAATAATGTTTTAGGTAGAAATAAAAAACATTGCTTTGGGTTTTAAATAAGTATGCTTAAGAACAATTGAGCTTTTAACATGAATTAATTGGAGGTGAAGTGTCATACATTGATATGAACACGATGCTGAAGTGATGGCAACTGATACAAAGGCAGATGACTTTTCCTCTATCAACATGCACACCCCCAAAACTCTCAAGACTCTTTAAAAAGCAAAAAGATATTTTAATAATGTTGCCAAAACAAGTCCCAGATGTACTAGCATTTTCTCCCTTTAAGCATGAAAACTAACACATTCTTGATTCTCAACATTTATTGTAAGAATGTATTTTATAGTTTATACAACAAGATTTTAACAATAGAACATTAAGCAGTAATGAAATGTTATATGACAGAATAATATGTCCTGCCTTTTCATTCAGGACAGTCTCTAAAATTGCAGCATTTGGCATCAGTATATTTCATTTGACAGGATCAATAACCTTCTGGGAAATACCCTTTACTGCTTCCTAACGAGAGAATGGATGGATTTTGAAATAGAATCAAGTTATCTTCCTGAAAAGCTGTAACAGGGAATGAACAATTTTAAATAAATTCTGACACCTGCACAACAGCCATGTTTCTGCAGTTCTCCAGAGAAAATGCTGAAGCAAGTAACATTTCAGAGCTGCAGGGACATTAAAAACATTAAGTGACTGTTCATTTTGATTTTCTTCCCAAAAGGTTTATGATTTTCAAGGGATATGAGTAAGGCCATAAAAAAAAGTAGAGTCATGAATTTTAAAAATTTAAATCAACCCTGATAAGTTTTTGGTCTCCACACAGACCATTTCCTGTCCTTTACAGCAAAAGTCCATTTCTGTTATTAAAGAAGTTCCCTGAGCCAGGCTCAGACAGGCAGCCCAGATCCCACAGTGTGAAGACTCACCAGAGACCTAGTCAGATGTAAGACATTTATCACTTAAGTTCCTAATGCATGGCCCTCTAGCATGCCCTTTATGCAAAACAAAGATTACTAATTTCCACAGCACTTTCCCCCAGCCCCCTTTCTCAGGGCTAGATGCAGGTTATTCCAAACATATAGCTTTTCATATTGCTGCACTTTCCTCAAGTGTTTTTACTCATTAAGGAGAAGCTAAAGACTAAGAGTTGCATTTTAAAGGCACGTAGGTGTTACCCATCAGGCTGCCTTTACAAATCATGCCACCAATCTTTTTTACTCTCTGCAGATCCAAGAGGCTTGGCCAGAGGCAGGAAGTGGTGTGCCAAGGCTGACAGCCTGTGCCAGTGGCCTGGAGCCACAACATCACCCCAGGCACACCTCTTCCTCACAACCAGCCCCTCAAAGGGACAGCAGGAGCTGCTAAGAGGAGGTGACATGATTTATACAGACTCAGGTCTGGGGAGATGCTACAAATGCTAAAAGAGAGAGCTGATACCTTTGTCACTTGGCATGGTGTAATAAAAAACACTCAAGCACAACGCTCATGAAATGTATGCAGACCTGAAACAACAAAAGGACTGGGTCTCAACACACTCAATGCTTCCTCTGAGAAATGCTACTCCTTAGTCTCCCTGAAAGTATCAAAGCCTGCACAAAATGAAATTCACCGCGAAGCCAGATGCCCCAGAGCTGCCTCCCAGCCAGCTGTGATCCCTTCTTGTTGCAAAGGGCTTTGGAACAACCCCAATGAAGGACAAATATTTGCTTTCTGTCGAGTCGAGTGTCAATCTGATGTTGAAAAAGAGTCACAGTAAGGTGGCTCCCAAAGGAAGAAATGCAAACCTTTCCTTTCAGAGTGAAAATGTTTGAGTTGTTTGAAACATGAAAGTTGTAACCTACCACGAATACTGTAAGCGAAATGCAGCTCTATGAGAACAGGAGCCTTGGCAAAGATGATCCACATGCCTTGTACCATTTGCAAACTACATTATTCCTTTATTACTATATGCTTACTTTTAGAGCAGCTTCACCAAATCACATGTACAACACACAATTGGCATTGCACTTTGTTTTATTCTAAGCACCTAAGTGGTCAGTATTGCTCTTTTAAATGTAATAATTTATAGCTACAGATATTCAGATTATTTAATTCCATAAATATCATGTTTCTGTTTTAATATTTGATGCAAAGGGAAACAGTGCTCTTAAAACTGATGAAAAGCTTTTTAAATGAAAACATTGATTTTAGATTTGAGCCAAAACATAAATCTAATATGAAAGATATAAGAGAAGAGGAACTGACTGTATCCTGAAGGGACTATGAAACATGCAATAAAAATACTTGTAAAAGGTTTGAGAGTGAGGGCCAAACTAACACAAAATGTCAAATTTTGACCCATATTCCATCTCCCATGACCCATCACAACTACAACACGGCTGCCCACTGGCTAAATCTCCATTGCTATTATGAACAGAACATGGCTCGGGGTAATGGACCCTGCAAACACACCCAGTTCTGAATCTCATAGAAGAATCAACTAAAAAGTAGAAGAAAGATTATTTTTTAAATCTGTCTATTGTATAGATCTAGAACCAGACATGGATGTGAATGGCCTTGGGAAAGCTGAGAAATTACATCTTCCAAGCTCTAGACCTAGCTAAGTATCAACACACAAATTTAAAAACCACAAAATTACAGAAATTTGGATTCTAGCAGGGCTCTGGAGGTTGCTTACACTCTCACAGCCCAAGTCACTCTCACAGCAGCCCTTCCCCTCCCAGAACTGGGAGAATCCCTGACACAGTGGGATTCTCCAAGCTGGGCAGCTCCCTGCCAGGAGCAGAGAGAGGACAAGGGTCCTGGTTCTGGCATGGCCCACAGTACCTCTCTGAAACACTCTCTTTTCTACCAAAAAACACTGCCTGAAAAAAAAGGCAAGTGTTCCCAGTTATAGTTTCTGAAAATAATATTGTCTCAAATGCTCACACAAAAATCTACAGACCTGGCAGACATTATTTTATGGTGGAAGCCTTTTAAATTACTTTTGTAGGAGTAGGAGTAGGAGTAGGAGTAGGAGTAGGAGTAGGAGTAGGGGTAGGAGTAGGAGTAGGAGTAGGAGTAGGAGTAGGAGTAGGAGTAGGAGTAGGAGCAGGGGTAGTAGTTTTCCTTTGGTTTTGCTACTGGTGAAAATTTGTGATCAAGGGGGGAAAAAAAAGATGGAACAAGAATGACAATGATTCCCATCCGTGTCCAAGCTGTACTCTGAGGCTGCAAAAATGCCATTTTAATTTTAAGATTGCATGCAGAGTTCTGCTTCTGCTGAATGGGAAATGAATCATCATGATGAAAAACATCAGAATTAATGGAGATGATGCACTGTACTATACCTTCTCCAGTTAGGGGAAAATGCAAGGAGAAAATATAATCTCTTTTTTGACACAGCTTCTCAGAATTGCAGCAAATACTTTGGTTCTAACAGTTTGTTTTGCTAACACAGAGATACTTTATAATATTTTTGCAATTCCTTTAGCATCCTTCCCATTGCCATATTTAGCAAGAAATAGCAGGTAAAAGGTTGGAAAACAAGAGGGCAGCAGAGCCTCTTTCAGGCCTTGAAGTTACAATGGCATTGGAGACATCCCAGCATGATTAAAGGAAATCCGGGAACATCCATTTGAATCAGTGGCAGTGGAACAGTATAATCCTTTCACACTAAGACCTGCTTTGTTTTCAGATTGTGCTGCTCATCCTAATGAGAAATATCAATGGGAGAGTAAAAAGGGGCCTGGATATCAGTTTACATTATTTGGAATAAACAGCATCATCCCTACTTCTGATAGCATCCCCCAGGGCTGCCAGTTGCCTCCAAATTCTGCTTTTATTGGCCAATATCTGAAATCAGTCTCAGAAGTCAATCAGCAAAATTGTCACCAATCATTTATATCTGTATACATGTATATATATTTATATATGTATATATAAACAGGCTTCAGTTTGTTTCCTTACAGGTAAAACCACCAAGAAATATAAAACCAGAAAGCCAACCTACAAGTACTATTTTACAGGTTTTATTATGCATTTTGACATGCTCCTGTGATTTGAGGCAGTCTCAGCATATTCTCATTAAAAGTGTGAAAACATGTTCTCAGGGAAGAAAAAAGTGTCAGATCCTTTCCCCAGGGAAGTTGAAATAATTGGCACACTTTTTGCCCAGGAACGACTGAAATGTAACAGAGAACTTAAAGAAATATCTTGTCATTGGTAAATCCTCTTATTTCCCATATGCCATTCCAGTTATTTCACTGGGTCACGCACTCACAACTATTAATAACTTTGAACACTTGATTCTAAAGGAAACCTCTCCTTTTAGCAGCATGGCTATTACAATATGCAAACAGTCTCATCTGACAGCCTGAGCTGCCCTTACACAGTCTGGTGGGCTGCAGACAGACACTATTTTCTGCACAAAGAGCCTTTTCTGCTTGAGCAGCTCCCATCAGACATCGCTACCAGCAGCACACCATGATATCCAAGTGAGCAGCTGCCACGCTCATCAGCACAGCGTGGTAATACTCAAGCATAAGGAGCCCAGAGGAGCTTACAAGCTCCAGCAGGCGAAGGGATCTGCACCAGGTTGATGTGGCTAGGGTTTAGCTTTTGACAATTTGCAGGCCCCTGGGAGATGGTGTTTCAGTGGGCGCTAATTATATGCTCTCTTTTGGTTGCATTTTCATGGAGAACAAAGTGCCTTGCAGATATCTTGGCCCCTTATGTAAAATGTCATTTATTTTCTAGTGTTTGCCTCTACTCTTTGCCATTGCCATTTAAGTGTAAAACTTACACCATAAGGAAGGGTATCTAGGGAGTGCTCTGTTATTTTCCCCACCATCTCAAAATGCTTTCCAGGATCAATTCGGAGTTGCTGACTTGCTAAGACTTACAACTACTACATTTTCAACTAATCCTCTTACTTGGTTTCCCCAGCTGTCATCATAATGAATGGGATTTAATTTTTGTAGCAACTTGCTTATCTTTGAAGTCAGTGTTATCCCTTCATAAAATCCTTTGTATGCCAAAGATTAGAGTAGCCATTCTTTGGCGTGCTCAGCTTTTGCATCTCCTACAGGCAACCTAGAGAGCCCTATAAAACCACTGTATCTAGAAATGTGTTCATTCTGATTTGAGAATCAAACATGCTGCTCAGAAGCCCAGCTTAGCCAAAAAGGAAATCAAAACCCTTTTGGACACTGCTGAAAACAAGCAATATTTTTAGAACTGAGGGAAAATGAAGATCACTTTTGACTAGCTGAACCAAAGTCATTCTGATCTCATTCTACAGTTTTAACTAATTTATTTGTTTGTCTCATTGTTCCTAAAAAACCCCCACTGCATTCCCCTGTAGTACTTTTCCTGCAGTATAGAGTCTTACCCTTATTTTAGTCTAACAGACATGCTGAAAGACTAAAATATAAACAAGAGGTTTTTTTAATACATTTTCATTCTAACATCTAAAGGCAGATTTGTTATTGAAAGTTACTTTATTTATCAATCTGGCTTACAACCAACCAGTTTCAAGGCTGCTAATCAGACTACAGCAGCTGCCACCTTCAGAAGAACATGTGTGTGCCAAGATGTCTGCTGACTGCTTTGTAATTTCCCAGTGCAGCTCCACGGGCTGCTGAGTCCTTCCTTTTGCATCCAAACCTCATGATCAAAGAATAACAACTTTCTGAAATTAGAGTATTTAGATCAAAACTGCAATCCATATTTTAAAAATTGTGGTTTATAGCGTTTTATTAGATTTGGTGTTAATTCCAGCACCCAAGTTTTCCCCACCCCCAAAAAGCCCCAGCATTTGCTGGCAGCAGAATATGCCCAGCAGAAGCCAGAGAGGGACCCATCTGTGCGTGGAAGGGAGAAGACCATTCATGGAGACCTGCTCCAGGTGGTGTAATATGCCATATGGGTTTTTCCACATGGGTCAAGCTTCACTCTTGTGTTTAACCTGGAGCATTTTTTGGTTATTTTGAAAAGCAAGGGCTGCTCAGATTTGATGTTGGCCATGGAGATACGCCATCCAGACATCAGTAAAAACAAAACACATCCTAGAGAGGAAAAGATTTAGTGCCCTTTTTCCATTACATTTTCTGTAGGGCAGGCATTCCTCTCCGTAACTTACCTGTGTTTGAAATAATTAAATGTAGTGTTTCATGCAATGAGGTGGAAATTCTTTAGAACAGGGAGTTTCATGAGACTTGGCCAGAGGACACTGTGGGTACTTGGCTCAGGAGGAGTTGGATGATGAGGTGGAAAGGCACCATCTGGGCAGCTTCTACTTCTTGGACTCACTAAGTAAGCAAAACACATCCAGAAAGCTAGGAAGCGTCATCTACATTTGCCATGGTCTAGCACTTTTGACCCTTTTTGAGAACAAAATGACAGGCTAAGTGGGCCTTTGGCCTGAGCTGCTACAATTATATGGTGTTCTGACATTGATTTATGGTAATTATTGTAGTAACTTCTAAATTACTATTCAAATTTAGGAACCTAAAAGACCTTTGCATATATTGAAGTTAATAATTATTTATAATGTACTGTTAAATGTGTTAAAGGATTGCTTCAATAGAACTATTCATGACAATGCATGCAATCTTCAAAAGAATATTTGTAGGACAAAACTTGGGGGCATTTGTCATGCCTTCCATTCTTTTTTATTGAGAAAAAAGTCACTTGCTTTATATGCATATATGAAATCAATTATTCTGAAGATGCTTTGCTAAGGAGACATAAAATACAGCTTTATTTTTCACAGGAAAAAAAAGTGTCTTGATCTTGCATGCTTTACCATATGGGGAAAAAGTGTTGTGTGCACAGCGCTAAACCCAAAGTATTGTCAGTCTTTAAACTGGCAAAACAATTATTGCTCAAAACTTGAATCAAAAACAGGCAGAGGAAAAAAAGGGTGCCATGAAACTGAACATTAATAAGCTCATAATTATGTAGTCTGCTTCAGCACTTTCCATGAATGTTTAGCACACAACCATTAGGATTAAGGCTTTCTGTCTCTCACAGGGTACACTCTTGTCAATTTTCCATGTATATTTTACTTCCAGGAAGCAAACTCAGTAAACTGAAGTGTCATTTGAGGTTTTCTATAGTCACTTGTAAATTCCAAGTTGTGTTTTCAGTTACTTTTGCTGACACAGTCTATCATGAAATTGGAAGATACCAAAGACTACTTGCTAATCAAAATATTTTCTAAGGTAATATTCAATTTCCTGAGGATAAAACCTTATCTTTTCTTTCCAAATGTAAAACAGGGCTATTATAGACCATACATGAGATCTTGTCAGGGAAGAATGTAGCCCCTAAAATCTGCTTTAGCAAAAACTGACAGTAGTCTAGAAGATAATTACAGACATAAAGAAAATGAAATTATTCTCATAAAATTTGGAACACTACCTTCTTTTACCTTCCAACTCCAATCCACAAAACCAACCAGAAAAGTTTGCACCACTAGGCATCATCTGACCACCCACCTCCCACCACAACCAGCTATGCTGGGCATTGAGGCCAGTGGCAGCATGACAGATTCACTCCAGACCCTTTCCCACTCTGGAATGGCTTCATCATCCCAGTACAACCTTCAGCATCTCTCAGCAGCAAATTCCCCTGCTCCCTCATGCCTGGGGCGTCTCTCCGCAGATCCATCAGCTGCAGGATGTGGCCCAACAAGGCAGTGTAGCTCCAGGTCACACAATACACAGGCAGCAGATCCTCTGAGCCTTCTAACTCTCAGCATTCCTCAACTGCAGTTTGTGTCTCTCTCATGCTCACTTTGTACTCCTCTTTTTCATTATTTATTTTAAATATTGCATTTTGAAGTGTCTTACAAAATTGGAAGAACATGATTTTTTTTTTCTTTATTATTCCCTTCATTTTTCTGTCTGATCACTCACTAGCAGTTTTTGCCACTTGAAGGAAAGGATTGTACTTTTGCTTTGCACGTCTATATATCTCATCTCTAAATTTTCAGTCATTGGTTTATACAACATTAAATGATTTTTGAGATTATTTTTGAATAGCTTACTTTGGCCATAATATATATTCTTTTAATAAAAAGTCCTGTGTTCTCACATTTTAAAGTATGGATAAGTATTTTTCAACTTACAAGTGAGTCTTCATTTCAAGCTGTGGAAACCATATCTTACCTGAAAGAGATATGGCCAAAGTCTGGAGTTTCAAGGAGCACTTTCTTTGATGCTCTGAAGTGATGACAGGTGCTAAGCAGATGCTGCTTTTGATCTGCAATTCTTGAAAGCAAACACTTCCTTAACTTCAAGTTAAAATAATATTCTTTGCTCAGTAATTAAACAGTAGCACTTACCACCCAAGTGATTGACAAACTAGATTTATTTGGCAAAACAGAAGGTAAGGTAAAATTGCTTCTACAGGTTCGATAGCAAAAAACACCACCACAGAAAACTGCTTTCTGCTGCTTCTGCCACAAGTGTATAGGGAAATACATTGTTGGTTGGATTTCTGGAGATAGAGAGGTTTGTGCTGAACATATAATTGAATCTTTCAAGAATTTATATTCCAAAAAATCCCCTTTCTAACAAAGTCATGAATATTTTGTGCCAAGTAGCAGCACTTTCATCAGTCATGCAAAAATGACTGCATTTTGCAAGTAGGGAGACATCCCACCACCTGGGAGCTCCCCCATTAACAAGGATGGGAATGATGACATTTGATGACAAATGATGGGAAGTGGTTTGGTGAGCTCTTCCACCAGCTCCCTCAGCACTCTTGGGTGAATCCTATCTGGCCCCATAGACTCAGTCTAAGTGGCAGAGCAGGTTGGTAGGCCTGCAGGGGGCCTATTCTTTTCCCTGTCTGCCTCTTAAGGGCACTGGTTTCCCTGAGGATTATTCATTCTTTCTCTTAAAGACAGAGGCAAAGAAGATATTAGGTGCCTTCATCACTATTTCCCCAACCCTCAAGTTCAGAGGTTCCTATCTTTCCCATACCGGGGGTGGTGAGGGAAGCAGAGAGGGCATAGTTATGGAAAAAGTGATTTGGTAGTGACCATCTGAATTTTTTAGACCTAGAGGAGATGTATAGCAGCAGACCAGAGCCAAAGGCAACAGAAGGGGGCAGTGGGTAAAATTTACTTTATCTCGTGCATTAGTTTGTTTGCTTCCCTGCTTCCTTGCTTGCAGTTTTTAAAAATGTTAAGTAGTGATTTTGATAGGGAAACTCATGGTTGTTAGAAACTTCTAAAATGCAAAAAATTTCTTGGTAAACTGCCATCTATTATCTTTAGTGGTGTGAAGAAGCATGGGAACCAGCTTGTTCTGCCCCGCTTGCCTGTGGTCTGTTTGGGAAATTGCCAGGGAAAGGGAATCTGAGCAATATAACAAATTACCAAAAGTAAGTTCATCACCCAGGGGTTCCAGACTCTTAAAGTACACTCCAATGTCCTTTCTTTGATGAAGTTCAAAAATATAAGAGATAAATCAATAGGGGAAAATGCAACAGAAGATTTACAGCTGTCTTCATGATTGAGTTTCTTTCTTTTGTTTTCTTCCTTTTTATTTTTTTTTTTTATTTTAAAGGAAAAAAAAAAAAAAAAAAAAAAAAAAAAAAAGAAAGAAAAAAAAACAAAACACAGATCTTCCAGTTTAAGACCTTATATGTTACAGTTTGATTAAACTACTCATTCTGCCAGAAGGCAAATGTGGGTGTAATCAGAGTGAGCAGCAAATCTCTGCAAAGGAGATTTCCTTGTTTCCCACCAGAGTCCTGTGTTTCTGGGACACAGTTCAGCAGCTGGACATGTGGGTGCAGCTTAGCATTCACCTTGGGAATTCCAGTATTTGATTTGCATACATCTGTATACAGACTGATTTTGGCAAGGCAGACACACATATTAGAACAAGGAAATAAAAGCTGGTTCAAAACACATCTTCAAAGTGTATGATAATCCAGTTTGCAATTTTTTCATTCCTACTCATAGATTTTTAACACCCTTGTACTTAATTCCAACAGTTCCACTTCTAAGACAGATAGAGAATACCTTTTATTAACTCAGTGGATTTGAATGGGTGGTTGTAGTTTTTTATAATAGTTTTCTCCAATGTTTTACTCTGCAAAAATAGCAGCAGCTGCTTATTAGTCATCTGATTAAAGGAAATGCTGATCTTTGTACCCTCATGTCTCTAATGCTCTAGAAGCAAAGGAGAGCTCAATACAGAGTTCTCCCACCAAACAGAGTTTGACAAGATATTGTTCCTTATTATACCTATTCAGTGACAGCAGGGACAGTATTTTGCGTCATAAAGGAGGTAAAGGTAGTTAATGTCATGTGCCCCGGCTTTCTGTTTGACAATTTGTCATCCAAACAAATTGCTGTGAAGCATCCTATATATAAAAACATTCGAAGAGATTTGTATCCAGGCAACAGTTGTAAGCTACTAGATAAATTGCCTATTACTCATTGCTTGTAAATTACTTCCAGCTAATTTCTCCTAGCAAACAAGGGCTGCATAGACCTGATAAAGGGATGTGATTAAAGCACATTTTAGGAAAGCCAACAAAACAGATTGCTTTACCAGTCTCTGGCCCTACTTTTCTTATGGACTATGAATCTGAGAAGGAGCCCTGTGTGATATTCTTAGCAGCACTGCAAATTCTGGCCATAGCCAAATTGCTGACGAGGTCACATGCTTTTTGTCTGTAGATAGAAATGCTGCCTGTTAATTTCACTCTTAAAAATTATGGTAACATAAAAAAGGGATAAACCAGACCAAAAATCATACCAATAGAAAATAAGTTATAAGGTGAGTACAGGCACCCATGGCTGCAGGAAATCACTGCCAGCTACTGGTATTATAAGAGCAGAGTTGATGATTTTATCTTAAACTGAACACAGTTATCTCTAGCTCCAGTACATGGTTTGTGGCAGATGTCTCCAGAAGAAAGAGATAACCCACAGCAATTTAGAAACCACCGTTCTGTTTGCAGACCAGCAGCTGGACTTTGAGGTCATATCTCTAATGGGAAGTGAAATGAAATGGGAGCTGTTCTTTGGTTATGAGACAAATGCAAATAAACACCTAAACCCTCTGATTACCCCAAAACAAAGCAGTTTCATTAGCATTACATAGAGACCAGTATTAATGTACTATCATATTATTAGATATATGATTATTAACACATAGATTATTATAGCTATATGGTAATCATTATCAATATAGTAATTACTAATAGTCTTAGTCTATAACAATAGTATTTCTATTAAATTATTCTATAAATTTTACACATTATATAAACATATATTTTTATTTCATATATTATATATGGTAGAAATAAAGTAATAATACTACTATTATGAATACAATTTAATATATCGACATGGCCCTTTTTTGGGAATGGTCTCTGGGTTGTGGTAACCACCTCAAATCCAGAGACTATTTGGGAAGCACTTAGCTGATCGAAGGCAGAACTGGGCCAAAGTCTGTGCAAATGTTTTAGCAGATGGTGAGCACATACCAGAGCTCAGCCCTGGCCCTGTTAATGTACTAATGCACACAAAGCCTCTAATTCCTTCAGCCTTAGACAAATGCCTTATAAAAGACAGATCTTCACTTTAATCTGTTGGATCCGTATGGCTTTCGGCACACCAGCCACCAAGAGAGCAGGAGGAGGCGTTGCTTGGACTTGGTCTAGGAAGGGAGGCAGTCATGAGGCTTTTCCAAGTCATCCCATCTTGTACCTCTGGGGCAGAAATGGTGTGAGTAGTGCCAGAGGTGAAGCACAGTTCATGTCCTGCACCTCCCGGCTGGGAGGGGCAGCCAAACTGAGGATGCTGACTGCACACCTAAGCCTGAAATACAATCACTGCCTCTTTGTGGAGAGCAGATCAGCCCTCTCAGATAACAGCTTGTCTAGGAGACCTGCATGATTAGTGTTTTAAAGGAAGGCACATGGATCCGTGTAGCAGGCAGTCAACAGCTTGAAATCAGAATCCTCTTGTCTGGGGCTGGTGAATATGCATTTGAGGCTTATAGAATTTCAAAATACCTAAGAGGGAGCAACCGAGTGTTTCTTCATGTTTTCAGCTTCTTTATTTTTCTCTCCTGTGATTAGATACTTTCATGTATAAACTCTGTAGGAAAACTTCTCTTTTTATATTGAACAATAATAATTTGTAGACATTTTTGATAAAAACCCAAAACTTTCATGACAACAAATCCACTTCAATCCACATGAAAATGAACTTATGAAGGATGGCAAGATTAGGGTTTTTTAAAGTACTAGAAATATATCAAAGTCTTTGCTTCCCTCTTGAATTAATATACCATACTATTTACAATGTAATCTAAGAGTGCATACTTTCCCTATTTAAAAACATTTTCCTATTGCAATTATTCAGGTATAATTCATTTAGATTTAATCTCAATTCGTAAACCCAGATAAAAATTGTAACACGGGAACTGTAATGTTTATAGCAAGCTTTTAAAATACAGAAAAAAATTATTCACTCACAGAGACATGCTACATCTCACAATAGCTCTGACTGTAATGAAGGCCTTTTCACATCTGATTTTTAAAAGCTTTATTTTCTTTTAACCCTTGAAGGTGTTACACTTTTCTTTGTTGTGTCCTACTAGTTTTGTACAGAACTGTAATGGAAAAATATCTTAATTTTTATAAAGACACTTTCAAACATATACCAGATTCCTGAATCTGAATTGATTTCTATGTTCCAAATCAGTATTCTCAGTTATGAAACAGACATTCATGTCTAAGTCCTGAAGTTAAAACTATTTCCAGTGGCTCCAGTAGGATTTAGATCAAGAGTTAAGTAAGAAAACAAGAATAAATTCTCTTCACCATATAATTTTGTCTCTTCACCATTTTTTTTATGGCCCAGTGAACACAGGTATAACAGAATCCATCTGTCTCCTTCCTTGATACCACTGATGGTTGATATGCACAAAAATGTCACTGAGACATTGCTCATGGGGAACTTTATTCTAGAAAGGGGGACTAACAACACAAACTGGCAGAGAGACCTAGATTTTAAAAAGCAACATGCATAATTCACCATCTTAACTAGTGACACAGCAACGTCATGTTTCATAAAGGTCCCAAGAGCAAGAGCAAAATATTCTTCATCATTTCTTCCATCATTTTAAAGACAAGAATCCCCTCCCAGCTGCAGACTACTCTTTTAAAGCTAGTTTGGATATTTTTTCTAGTTGGAATGACAAATTAAAAATACCACTCCTAGCTTTTACTTGCTGCCTCTCCCAGTCACTGAAACTGATTTTCCTGTTTTATATATATATTTTATCTAATGCACAGGTAGGGACATCTTTATCAGAAACTTTGACTCAGTTCATTAGCTTGCCAACTGTTACTGCTTGGCATGGATGATCAACTTCCCCCATGTGATTCCTGTCCTAAGAGCTAGATTTGCCAAAGAAGGGGGAGAAGGTAAAAATAACTGCTTTGTTAAATAAACCATAATAGTTGCTTAACTAAATTAGTTACATGGTGCCCTGGAAGAAATATTTTCCCTGCACTCATATTTCTTTGTTCATTCCACTCTTCTTAGACATCAGCTGTGTTTTCTTCCTTTGTTATGGACTATTTCTGTTGATAACTTTAGTTTTACCGTTCTTATCTGGCAATGTATCTGTAGAGCTTCTATGGCAGCTATTAAGCTGCTTTAGAAAATCCCTTCCCTTAAGCCTCTTCAAAAAAATAAGACAAGTGACATATATATATATGGATGCTGGGTTTTCCCCTCAAATTTTCCTTGGGAGATGAAAAAAAAGACGTTTTCATCTTCATTCTGATAGCAAGAAACCAAAAAGAAAGGACAGCTACAGGTGTGAACTTTAATCATCAAACCATTTTCCAGGGAATAATCAGGGCTGTTGATTTTACTTGCACAAAAGAAGTACTTTTACTAGAAAGATCTTATCCCTAAATCTGCCGATATATATTTAAGGAGCATAATTTTTGCTTTCAAAACAGATTAAAGATGGCAGACTTTGAGGAGTAGGTGAGGAAGATGAGGAGGAGTGTTAGGACAGTTGACCTTGAAACTCACATTTCTGGATCTTCAGTTCAGAGAACCACTCTATACTTCAACATATTAAGTGTGACATTCTAATCTCCCTTTGGCATTCTTTTTTTCTTTTTTTTTTTTCTTTCATTCTTTTTTTTTTTTTTCTGATTTTTAACATGCACACAGAGAAACACTTCTACAAAAATGTTGTTTTCAGCCTTCGCAACATTCTTGTAAGTCTATTAATAAATAACATACTAGAGAAAAGGTGCAGTATTTGAAACATTTCAGGACAGCAGTGTACCACACTCTGGGGGGTTGCAGTCAGCCACAGGTCCTGAGTTGAGCTAGCATCCTCCTCATGCTTGAAAAGTCGAGAAGGAAACATTGAAGCTGATGTCTGGATTGCCACTTTTTGTGAAGAAAATTCTGCAGGACTTCCAGTCTTGTATTTTTGGGACATGGTTATGGGGTGTGCAAGCAGCTGTGCAATAACATTGAGCCCAACTTTGAAGATTTCAGCCAGGAAGATCCAAGAAAGAAGTGAATGCTGGAATCTGGCTAGGCAGGAGCCCTGTTTACTTATCTTCTTAGCCAGGCACTTCCAGGATCCCTGAAGCATCTATCTCTTTAGAGTTGACAGGGAAAATGCCTCCAGATTGAGTGGTCCTAATCTTTTGTTTGGCACCTTCAAATAAATACAGAAAGGGAGTTAAGTATAACCTCAGTGGAAAGCTGTACCTTTAAAGGTCTTATAGAAGTATTCAGGTGAGTTAAGGATAATAACAACACTTCTGTTCAATCTTTAGCTTTTGCAAGTCACTCAATCCATGATCAGGAGGGTCAGGCACATGACCCAGCTGGAATAAAACCAAGATAGTTCCCTGAGTGGAGGGCCAGAATGAGCAAAGTTTCTGCATAAATGAAGATTAATGAACAATTCTAGAACACAACTAATGAAGACTTCAATATTTACTTGTTGGCTTGTGTGGGCCTTGACACATGTCCTTTGCAGCCTACTGGGTGCAGAGGTACTCATACTAGTTCACCGTGGCCCAGGTTTCTTCAACAACCTAACTCATGGCAAGGCCTACAAAGTCCTTCAGTGGGTCCTGTTCTTACCTCTAATTCCTCGTGTTAAAATAAGTTCTTGGTTTGCTTACTCATCTGAATAAATCTAGTGCACTTATACGGTCACAAAAAAACCCAAAAAAACTAACTAGACAATAAAATTGCAGTTATCTCTTTGAAAACAAGTATAAAAATTACATACCAAATCTCTATAGAACCTCTTAGTCATATATTATTTTTTTCCAACCATCCTTCTGAATATTTTTCATGTCTTTATACTTTCCACTCATAGCAGAATTAATCATACCATCTGTTTTAGATGACAAAAACCTTTTTAGATAAGATCATCTGCCATGTAGTGGAGCCTAAAAGACCTAACTATGAGACAGTTGTTGTCAGAATGGCACTAAAGTTTACCAAGAGTTGATGCAAATGTGAAAACAGGATGATGTATGTTGAGCAGGTCAAATCCTTTGGTACCTGTGAATGAAGTCACATCCTTCTATCCATCCTGGCTAACAACAGGAACAGATGAACTCAGATGAATTACTGTTCCTAAGGTGCACTTAAGCATAGGGCAGGATCAACCCATGCTCCATCTGTAGAGCTGGCTTGAGCTTTCTCCCAGGTACAAACTTGCCTTTCACAATCTATTTTGCCAGCCAAATTTTGACCAAAGGCATACTCATACTCCCTTGCAGATATCACTCCCTTCTGAAACACAAGAAAACACTTTAGCTCCAAAAGAGGGCTGCTGGCTGTTCACTTTAACTTCAGTCTGCAAGTCCCAAATCCTTATAACCAGATCTACTACATTTACCTTTCTGTATATCAACTGTCTTGTAAAAATAGCTTCTAATGATACTGATATGTCCTTTTTACTTTCCTTAATTGTGTGTTAGAATAAGAGGGAAAGAAGGAAGTGGTTATTTGTCTCTTTGTCCAGCTCCTCTACATACAACCTTTTAAAATCCCTTAGAAATCCCTCATACTCAAGTGACTACATTCTTTCCTGCATTCACTCCTAGCACTAACTTCTCCAAAATATGATTTATTTTCGTAAAGGATGTTGTAAAAATTTTACACCACATCCTCAGATGTGCTGCAAATCTTTCTTCAGTCACTGCTACAGTCTTCCACAAGATTATTTTTTTTCCTGCCCTTATTCCCTGGCAGCTAGTTGCAGCCATCTGAGAAGGATCTGGGCCCCACTGTATGTCATTGTTCATGAACAACAAAATGGCTCATTTACATCTAGATTCTGTCAGGGTGCCTTCCTTCCTTCCTTCCTTCCTTCCTTCCTTCCTTCCTTCCTTCCTTCCTTCCTTCCTTCCTTCCTTCNTAAAAAAAAATTTAAAAATCAGGTTTTCAAAAATGAAAAAAGTCATTGCTTTGTCATGACTGCTCAGGAAAACATTGCTACCCAATTAAGGGAACAAATGAATCATCTTTAGATCCAGGATCTCATTTATCAGGAGGTTTTTTTTAATTACTCCACAGTATCCTCATTACTGACATTACCCCACCACATCTGAAGATAATGTTGGAAATTATCAAGGCTCCCTGGCTGACATTAAAACAGCCAGCAGAACACACCCTACGGAAACTTTCACAATTGATGCTGCTGATGTTGATGGAGATGAACAAGCAGGAGAGCTTCCAGTCTATTTTTACTTCTTCTATCTTCAAAGTATTCATTCAAGCACATCTGTGTGTCTCTAAATGCACCACAATGTTGGATGATGAGCCTGTTGCTAGGCTACTAACAACATGTCTTTTTATATGTCTAAAAATACATTTAACTCCTGTATTTAGTAGCTTCCTCTGTACTCTAAAGCACACATGATTATTGTAGACCACCTTGAGGCTTCATGAAGATGAGTGTTTTAGTCCCTCTTATACAGCCCTGTTATTAAGATTGTTACAGAACCAGGGAGGAGGCATGAGTGTTCCTGGCTCCTAATTCTTACATGCTGTTCTTTCTTAGCAAGCACAAGAAATATAACCGGGAAGGACTTTAAAGGTCATATTACTTATCTGTCTGTGTAAGACAGGATCAACTAAATAACTCCTGGCAGACATTTGTCAAACAAGAGTCTGCAAGTTTATAGAGATGGAGATTCTTTTACTTCCCTAGGCAACCTAATCCCATGTCTAAATATTCCCACTAGAAGGTATTTCCACAATACCCACCCCAAATTTTCCTCACTGCTTTTTAAATTCATTAATGCTTTTATTAAATGCATTCTTGGGTGTTGTCTGGCTAGACATACTGAAAAAACATTGCCAACGAGAGCAAAATTAGATACCAAGCCTTTTTCAGACTACAAAAAGACAGTTATTTCTAATAAATAGAAGGTCAGCTGCTACTACTACTTCAGACTGAGATGCAAGTCTCTAAAACAGTTAAAAATGGGAAGCTTCCATATGTTCAGAATTCTGTATCTGGTTTCTTCTCTTACTGATGGAAAGAAACATCATGGGAGACATCTGGTATGAGTTTGGAGGATTATTGAGGAAGGTCAATGTGGAGGCCACGCTGCAAACTTACTGCAGCCTTATTTACCCACTTGCTGCACATAAGTACAAGTGAATAAAAGACTAACTCCTCACAAAGTCAAGACCTTGGCTATTATGGACAAGGAAACCAAGTCTTTGACAATAGAAGTGGATAATGAACAGGATCTTACAGTATGAGTAAAAAGCAGATTTTCCCTACCACTACAAGGAAAACTGCAACAACCAGCTTCAAAGGATGCCTGCACAGGTACCTGTAGAGTGGGGATGGATTTCTAACACTGTCACTGTGAATAATGTATTTTGAGCAGCTGAACCAGAAGAGGAATGATCATAAAAAATACTCCAAGTGGTAGTACTGATGTTTTATAGATTTGTATCTAAGGCATAGATTCTCTACAGTGTCTCCATCAGGCCTCCAGGACAATCTCTCTCCTCTGTGAAGCTACTGACTTCCATTAAACATGTAAGGCCCTATCTTACTTTCATTATTTGGTCAACCAAAAGTTATTTCCATGACAGGGATATTTCACCTGCTCTGATCAGGAAGAATTGCAAAATTAGGTCAATGTTAAGATTATTGTCCTGATGTTATCAATAAGCAGCACTTTGAAAATATCACAATAAATAGTATGGCATTTTAAAAATAATAATGAAAACCACAGATGCAAAACACATAAAAAGTGTTAAAATTAGTCCTAATTAATGAAAATTAAAAATCAAAACAGAAAAACTACCATGAAATGGCACTGTCTAGCTCTTGGCAGAGTGTCAGCCCTACCATGGAAAATTGTAAAAGAAAGTGAGAGCTCATAGAGTATCAAAAAAGGGAAGACCAAAAATACCATAAAAGAAATCAACAGGTTGGACAATTTGAAGAGATGAATGATCCTTTGATAGTACTTACTCAGATTTTTTTTTTCCTTTTTCATAGTGGCTGGATTGAAGCTATACCAGAAAAGGTTCAGGAATAATTGTAGGTTTTACTCAGAAAAGACAGTCCTTTACAGGAAAAACAAATAAAAAGCTCAAAGCAGTGGCCTCTTCATTCTTAATGTACTACAGATCTCTCCAGGTTCACAACACTCACACTCCCCCATAGCCATGCTTCCCAGGCTGTGTAATCCCTGAGCAATCAAAGCCCCCACCTTTTGTTCACCAATTGCCCCTCAGACAGATTTCAGAGACTTGCAATGGGATAGAGCGTGGATCCTCTTTAGTACACACTCACTGAAATGTGCACATTTAGTTTTAATCACTTTCAGCAGTGACTTATTATTGGTATAGATCAGGTATGTCGATGTCTTTATTAAAGCCTTGTATTAACTGGAAAAATATGTCTTGCTGAAAGGGGCTATTTCTGGAGCCAAAAGCTGCTACAAATGGTGCAGGTGTGGCTTGACAGTGGCACAGCCTTGTAATACCACTCAGAAGGTTTGAACTGCACTCAGACATATCATGAGCAGCACTCCCAGGTACCCATTCTTCCCAGGACTGATCAGTAATGAACAGCTGGAGTTTGGGAGAAAGGTAGTATTTTCAAATCCCACAGCTGTTTCTAAAGGGAATATGTTTTTTCTCTTGTAAAATGCATCAGACTGACTTTAAAATGACAGAACTCCACTTTTAAGGAGCACTTTATTGTTGAATGGTGCTACGGCACAAATAATGTCAGGTTTCATATGCACAAAGATTTATTAGGGTTTTTCACAGCTGGTGGTGGCATCAATCACAAGAGTGCAAGTTACTTCTCAGATAGAATAAAATCAGAGTGATGGAAGAAGGGTTGAGGGTGAGGGAGGAAGAAAGGGAAAGGGTAGAGAGAAAATAAAAGGGGGGAAGTCAGAGAAAGAGAGAGAGTGTGAGAGGAAGCGTGAGAGGAAGAAAGGAAACATGATGTGCATGTAGCCAGAGAGGAAAAGCAGCAACAGACCTCTGGATTATCTCTTCAGTGCAGCAGGGAGCAACACTGAAGATGTCTGGAAGGATGATTTCCATCACACTTTTCCCCTTAGTACTTTCCATTGTGATTTGTTCAAAGTCCCTCTTATTTGTTTCAGTTTATGGTGATGTTTGTATTGGTCAGAGCATGTTAATTAAGTGTAAGTACTGTATAACCATTGTCTGTTAAGTTCATATGCACAAGTGTAATTGCATAATATTTATCCCATCTTTAAATAGTGCTATTGACCTTGCTGTGATCTGTGTTTGCTTTTTTTTCTGCTATAAACTCAAATCTGCAAAGCAGCGGGAGATGGAAAGAGGCAAGGAGAAAAGGGTGCAGATCTAGGTAGTGATGAGAATAATCTTGTCACAAACTGCAAAACTGAAAGGGAGTGTTTGATCTGCATATAGTCACTTACAGAGAGTTACCAAAATTTTATTCCTCTAAACATATTTTATTGTTATAAAATTTTATTCCTCTAGCATATACAGACTTGAATGCTAGACAAGATTTTTTAGGGCTTGAAAATGAAATGGTTAAATGGACTAGCTGATCCACATAATCATAATGCACACCATGACACACGTATTGGTAGACAGTGTAGAAGCCTGTGTCTTTCCTGTGCCTATAATAGGGATGAAATTAAATGTATGATTGCTGGGGGTTTTTTTTCTGAGATCTCTGTGACATTTAGCACATGGACAAATAGAGTTCAAGAGCTCACTGTTTTGATGATCAGATTAAAGCTTGAGGTGTTACACGCCTCAATCAAACTTTGCATTGAACATGGGAATTCTTCGTGGATTTCCTCTATAGTATTTGTCTTTCCAGTATCTGAGCATTGTACACATATAATTGCATTTTCACAGCATCCTTTTGAGATAGTGGGTGTCATGAGACCTCCTTTCAACTGAGGAACTGGAGCTGAGGAACAAGGAGAAGAAGAAAAGAAATAGCCTAGTTTGATTTGCCTGAGTTTTCGAAGTACTTACCAAAATGCAGAAAATTTTATCTATAAAAGATACAACACAGCACTTACCTTACATCACACAAAGAAGGACAGATGTTTTTACCTGTAAACTTTTGGTATTATTTCAGATTATCTGAACTTAGACATTAAAGCATAATAATACAAGAACTAAACCCCTGAGTTGAGCAATGGAAAGTGAGTGCCCATCAGAAGTGCCCAAAGTAGCCTGTGTTGCTGAGGAAGACATGGTCACATTGTGTACTCTTTGGCATTTCCTAGAAGTCATAAATCTCTTTGCTAAGTATATCCAAAGACAGTTTTGTCCTGTGTTTCCCACTGCATTCTAGTGGGAAATGATTAAGAAACAAAAGCTTGCCAGGGAGCCATATTTTACTCCACTGCTTTCCTGCAGAACTTTCAGGGAGAGATCTCATGCATGGTCTCACTAAGGACTGTTGAGGAAGCAAGATAAGTTTACAATTATGTATATTTCTATGTGAAGAGCCAAAGCCCTGCTTTTTATCTGATTTCTTAATTAACCACTAAGCAGAAAATCATCTACAACAATCTGCAACACTTTTGAAACCATCAGTAGGTGGTGTTCACCATTATTTTAAATTCTGCACAACAGCCTAATAATAGTAATGGTAGTCTGAAAGAAAACTGTCGTTACTGGTTTAAATGATTGACTGCAAAACTGTAATTATACAAGCAGGCTTTTCCGCCCTTTTGAGATAAACTCTCAGGGTATAAAAAAGATCAGCTTGTGTGGTTTCTCACTTTTATTCTCAATGACTTCTAATTAAATATTTCTAATTATGATACTCAATTCAAATAGGCTATAGTGTTCTCCACATCAGTACCTATGAGACAGGAAACATTTTCAGATTATAACTGTAGTTGCACTTTCTAGCTAAATTCTGAAACTTTATATATCATATCTATGCTGTTCATGTCAGTGCCACAGGCTAATACATATTGCATTTTTGGGGTGTTCATTGCTTTGGCCAAGCTAGAAATTCATTCAAGCTTTAGTAATTTCAATTCTAGCTAAACATAAGAAATTAACTTTTTTCTGCCGCTCATCACCCATGAAACAGAGATATTTCTGGAATGTTTTGAGGAAGATTTTTTTTCACACATGGGAGGTAGCCCTATGGATATTCTACTCAAAACCAAAGAATAACTGGGGATACAGCAGTCGAGGGTCGATTTGGGCTGTAGTGACCACAACGTGGATCTTGAAGCAAGTGAGAATGGTAACAGAGTAACTACTGCAAGGGTATAGGGAAGATGAAGCCAGACTCTTCCTGAAGGTATTCTGTGACAGGATGAGAGGCAAGGGTAACAAGTTACAATAAGGCAAATTCTGAGTAGATAGCCAGAAATCTTTTTAAATCTGAAGGTATTCAAGCACTGGAACAGATGGACCAGGTATTTTGTGGAACCTCTGTCCTTGGTCCTGAGCAACCCAAGATAGGTTACACCCACCCTAGGTGTGGGTGGGATGAGACCAGATGGTTTCCAGAAGGCCATTCCAACCTATACTATTCTAAAAAAACTGTGACCCCGGACATTAGGATTAGTGGAGTTATGCTCATTCAGAGAACTGTTAAAATGGTTGTCCTGGGAGGTTTTTCTCACAGGCAAAAATTCCCAGGGCAGCTGGTTGATATCAAGAACAATTTCCATGTGTAAGAGCAGTTCATCCTGGTTTGCAAGAAAAAGAGGTAGACAGTGTAGAAAAACAGCTTGCCTAAACAAGAAATGCTTAAATTCATAATTGAGATAAATAATTACTAGACTGATGACGAGAAATAGGCAAATGGCACACATATCTTCAAAAACCCTAGCAAGAAAGAGGATTTGGAGAACTACGAGCTGGTCAAACTATCCCTAGCTCCACAATTATTCTAGAGCAAATCAACATGGAAATAATTCTACATGAGATTGTTTCAAATAAGCTGTGAGAGTTGATAGGTTATAGAAAGGAAAATTATTATTACCTGGAAACTGAAGTACCAAGTGACTAATGATTTCTTCATTTTTAACTTCCTAAGGGTTGTGGATGCCTAGTTTCCATCCATTTAAAATAAATTTGAATTTTAAAACATGAACAAAAATTCTGTAAACCCTACCCTAATGGGATTCCAAAAAGCCTCCTTGAAATTTAATGTATCTATTTTCTATAAGCATTTGAATTAGCATATACATATGTGCCTATGTCTATCTCTGTCTGTGCACTCTCTGGCTTCCAACAAGCAGCCTGCTCACCATATCTTTGCCTGAGTTTGATTTATTTGTACTGCCCTGTAAAATATCACATCATCCATTTAAAGGAGAGTGTGTAAATGTTTTGGGTAATATACAGGCTGAACAGTTTATTCTTATATATTTCACCAGACATGGGCCCTGTGAGCCATTCAGCTTGCTCAACTGACTTAATTTTCTTAGTCATTGACAGCTGTTTTAGATTTGTAGGACACCACAGGCAAAATTTCCACACAATTTCAGAGCAAATGGTCCCTGGGAAATTCCCTCTTTGTTGGGTATGGCTATTGTCCAAACTCCAGGTTTACGCAGGCTCCAGATTCCACAGTCACCCATTAGCCCTGGCCTCTTTGCCAATCCCAGAAATACTGAATGCCAAAGCTGTACCTACTCAGCCACTGTTCCTCACACACCTGTGCGTAGATAGGAGACCTAAAGTAGACACACACCAAAAACTAAACTTGGAATCACTAGGAAGTTTGCCTTTTTGGCTGTCCAATCTTCCAGTTTCACTCTCTCCTCTCAGTCGCGCCTACAATCCATACAAGGCATTACTGCTTGGAGAATGACTCGCATCTGTTTCCACAAAAACCCCACTGAAGATTTCATGTAACACTGTGAAGTGAAGTAATCATCTCTGTGGTGTGTGCTTAGATAAAATGAAAGAAGATAGACCATGAAAAGATATCTGAAAGACAGAAGACCTCTCTGGAAATGTTTTGGGCTTATCATCTAAGACTCAAAGAATTACAATGAATATGGTAAAAGGCATTCAAAAAATATAGACATACAAAGGAATCTGATTGTAACTAGGTTGACTTTAAGCTAGCAAATTGAAGAAACTGTGGGTGGAAATAAACAATGAAAAATAATTAGCAGAGGCCAGCCTCATTTTCCTGAATAAACCTTGGCTGAATGAGTGGGAGGGACATGATTTGGTAGACTTGGCAGTGCAAGGTTAGAGGTCAGACTGGATGATCTTGAAGGTATTTTGCAACATAAAATGATTCTGTGATTCTGTATAAATCACTAAAGCCATTATTTTTGATGTTTAAATGAAACACAGGTTTAAAATATCATACATCTTTGTTCACAATTCTATCACAAAGAAACAAAGACAAGGACAAGAAAGGATCTGTCACTTGTTTGTCAAAAGATTATAGCCATCTCAGTATCACTCCTCCATTTGTAAAACTTTAGCCTACTTGTTAATCAGTGATGAGCCCACTTCTAAGGCTGTCTTCCCCATAACAGAAAATAAATGTTCTGTCTCTCTCTGCCATCAGGTCTTTTCTCACTGAACATTTAATTTTACTCAGACAAAAAGCCCAGTTTTATCATCCACATTATTAACTTTTCTCACTCAGGGTTTATGTGGATCTCTCAAGGTATCATGCCTACTAATCCCTTACCCATCTTGCTGTGATTTTGGGCAATTTTGAGACACCTTTTCAAAGAATTATATCCTTCCATGTGTGTAGCAGAGAAGTAATATAGGCAGCTTTAGATAACTATATTAGTCAGCTAACCTCCCTTTGCTGTCTGAATAGTTAACAGAAAGGTGATTTCTCTGGAGATGATCTCCAAAGATTCAAGATTGTCTCCTGCTCCTTCCCTCCATCGTGCCCCTACCTGCATAGGAAACCTCCCAGCTGGGACTCCTGTGCCACCTCCTCCTCAGGGCTGGTGCATCCTCAGCAGGCTTATTCACCCGCCATCCAGGCAGGAAAGTGCTGGAGGGCAGCATGGTCATTTGATTTTTTTGTGGATACAAGGACACCTGTGAGGAGGTAGGAAGGGTGAGGAGGAGAGTGTGGTGTCCTTATCCCCCTGCCTCAGTCAGATGTGTCTGGGATCATACCTGAACTGAAGACTGGAGCCAAAATCAAGAACTCCCAGGTTTAAGAGCAGAGCTGTGGCCTAAATTACATATTGGCTATTGGTCCAAAATACATACCAAGCACCATGAAATTTTTTGGGCCATATTCAGGCAATCAGGCACAAAGAGCAACTCCAGAGAGTTTAATGTTTCCACTTTATTCACTAAACTTCCAATTTAGCAGTATTGAAGGAAGTAGCAGGCCAGCAGTAGCAATGCACTAGCTCTGAGAATTCATCCAGAGCAATCATCCTATCCTGTAAAATCCTTCTTGACAAAACCCAGAAATAAAAAGAAACAGCATAAGTTGCAATCTGAGAATGAAACAAAACAAAAGGCTTTATGGAGCTGAAGGATGCATAAAAGATTTTCCACTATGTTGTCAGAACTTTGCAGTATACTAATAAATAATTCATGTAACTCTAGTTCAAATGCAACAGTAAAGAATAAGTCATGATGGAACCCATTACAGCAGGAAGCTTCTCAACAGTTTGTATATTGGGATAACTTGAGTGTGCTTGGGAAATGTAATAAGCAACTATTATGGTTTTAATAAGTGAAAAATAGACTATATAAGCTCTCTTAAATTCTCCATAAGTAGATCTTGCCTAGTTACAAAAACAGTGATTTGAGTTAAAAATAAAATAGAAAAAGTTTATAATCTGTGCTGCTTACTCTGCTAGACAAGGCCCTGGGCAACTTGGACTGGAGCTATCTTGAGCAGGGATTTGGACCCATCTCTTCCAAAGGTCCTTTCTATCCTCAATAAATAATATGATGCCATGACACAATACCTTTCTCATTTAAATTCCTATAAATCTTTGCTTTTTGATGGGCATGTTCTTCATAAAGGAGCAGTGTCCAGTGCAAGATGAACAAATTTCTGGAGGAAATTATTGCATATTGCAATGTAGGACTTATCTGTCAGTGATGTGCTTTTTCATCGAACTATGGTGTTTCCCAGTGGATGCATTTCCTGTGGGAGGAATATCAGGCCATTTTCTTTATTATAATATGAAGTACTTGTGTGCTAAAAATTACCAGAATCCTCAGTTCATACAGCTAGCATGCCACTTAGTATGACAAATTTCAAAACATGAAGGCATTTTTCATGCCCAGAGGCTTTTAAGTATTATTCTTTCTAAAGAGATTTGATGATGATCAAATTGATTCAGCAATTGCCTGGTTATTACTTTCTTGCTCATTTGCATTAGAAGTCCAGGAAGGTTTAGTTCAAAATTCTTTTCCACACAATGTAGGTTTTAATAGCTATTCAGAAGGACGGTATATCTATCAGAAATATCTTTTGGAAGCTCAAGTGGCTGTAACAGTAAAAAGGAGGCACTAAAACTGACACAGCCCTAAAGCTATAGAGGTGCTATAATTCTAGCTATATTTGCATAGCACCCACTCATATCTAGTCTCTTCAAGAGCTGATAGGAGGTTTGGGGTGTGACTACCCTGAGAGTGATCTCTGATCATTTTGAAATCTGTGCATACCCAGTTCTTTTGTATTTGGTAACACATCGAGCCAACTGTTTTCTCAGAGACAGAGTAACTGGAACATATTTTTTTTTAATAGGGCATTGAAAATAATATTGAGATCAATTCAAAATAGAAAGACTTTTCCAATTTATTGAAAAAATGAAATTGACTAATCATCTTGTTTAATTTTTCAGGTGAATCCTTTTTTTTTTTTTTTTCATAGATTGATAGTCTTTCAATGAAAACTGACCATTTTGACATTGTTCCATTTACTTCTTATATTTTAGCTGAAGCTTTTCCCTCAACTTAAACCACATTTTCAAACTGATTTGCTTGTTTCAAAGCCAGCAAACAAAATCCATACTAAACGTCTCATAGAGTGTTAAATAAGGAATTTCCAGGTATTCCTCTAAATTCCTTTATTGTGACACTTACAAATATTTGAAAAAGTCAATATTTCACACATATTTCTCTGAAAATTTTAAAGGAAAGTTAAAAGTAACCCATATCTCAAATCTGAGGAATAGCCCAGTATGGAGGATGGAAGGCTGCTGCTCTGATACCAATTCAAACCTGCCCATTTTCTTGACCAGCAGTCATGAATCCACAGCAGATATTCAGTTCTGCTGCAGGTATTGTTTGGACCAGTTGTTCTGACTCCATCTGCATCCAAAACTCCACAAGAGACAAGAGAGTCTCTGCCTCCACACGGGCTAGTGCCTGAGCTGACCTCTGATTCCCACCACTATTTCTTTCCATCTTTATCTCTGGTGGAACTGGGATGAATATCACTAGCCATCTACTGCATTGCTACCAAAAAAACCCCTAGCACATTCACAAATTGAGGGGTAAAACTACTTCTCACAGCTCGCTTTCTTCAAAGAAAGATCAGAGAAAAGCCCTCAATGTGTAATTGGATATTTACTGGTTTGAAAAACCTCTGCTCATTTAATTGCCATTCCATAAGACAAGTGCTTAATGCTTAATGAAAACAGAGATGATGTATTGGCACTTTTACTTAATAACCAGTTCCTTTGATATAGGCTGGCTTGTTAGGATATTAAAATTACATCTAAGACAACCTTACTAGCTTCACACTCTTAAAACTTAGTCATTCCCATTCAAGAACACTTTATAGAAGAACTAACAGTTTTGACATATGCTATTTCTCAGAATAAGCCACCAATTTGCTTTTACAATAGATATAAATAAATAATGAAATTTACATGAAAGATTGTATTTGAAACTATGAAGCTAGGTTGAACTTCAAGTGCATTCACTGGTATCCTTGGGCCCATTTCTGTTTATTCTCCATTATTATTGTATTCTTATTTTTTATTTTAAAAATACTTTAGAGGCTCTTACTCCTTTCCCCCATCTTTTTTTTTTTTCCTTATATATTTCAGTCTGACTGTTTTCATATTCAGGAAGACAAAGAGAAGGACCTCTAAGAATAAATTATAATTTATTTTTATTTAAAATTATATTTGTAAGTTAATCTCTGTTCTTCAATAAACAAGCTGTTCTTTTAAAGACACTTCAAAGGCTGCCTTTTCTAAAAAGACACATATCTTGGCCTCTTTCTTGAACTACACCACTGTGGGTATCTAAAATACATATTGTATATTGCACTGCATTGTCACTTGAAGATACAAAGGCATTGGTAGCTGGTGAAGGCAGAAAATATGAACTCAAATTTACTTGCTAGCATTAATTTTCAATAATGTTGGTATTTGTGAGTCATGGTTTTGTATCTGGGCTGAAACTGCTGAAGGACAGGACAGCTGGAAGCCTCTGTGTTCAATAGCTAATGCATAGAATGAAAAACAAATTATGTTAGAAAAATATTCACACTTTCAGATTACTGTCTGACTGAAAAGGGTATATAATTTGTATCTTTGGCCACCTGCTAATGTGGTCTTTAGTCTTAAAAATATTATGAATATCATGTGTAAGGAATGGTTTATCTGTTTATAGAGCACTCAGTATAAACATATCTGAAATACTGTTTTAAACTTCCTATTTCATAGTCTATACAATAAAGGGACAATGAAAATAATATCTTTAAATAAATTAATAAATTTAAATACAATTTATTTAATAGTCTCTCCCTGTCTGAAAAGCACATTAGCGTGGACCAGAAATCTACTTATATGGCCACATATCCCTTGCAGAAGAATAAAATGTATATTACCTCTTTCTCCAGATATTATGCAGAGAATGCCAAGGACCGAAGCAGCCCGAGGACAATTCACAACAGTTCTTTCAGACCTCTGCATTACATTGAATCCTAATTTTTTCATCCAGACCTAAGATTAGGAGACCCAAAAGTTGGCAGGTTGTTGTCACTCAATACATACCCATTGGCGCTAACATTATGATTTAGTCATTGAATCTTTAATTTTGAACAGAGCACTGTAAAACTTCAGAAAAATATCCCAAGACTTAGGGAAAAAGAGGTACCAGTTGTTCAAGCAGCAATTAACATTAAACCACAGACATTTTAAAAAATGTCATATAAACAGCTGTTTAAACTGTTCTTTTGCCAAGGAGCAAGTTGCAAACTTTAGTAGTTATTATGCAATTTTTAGATGTTCTCATGGGCGTAGGAAAAAATTGGCACAAATGCTTTTGCAATTGTGTCATACAAATTGGCATCGTTAACTGACCCTCAAACCTACATTTTCATCTCTCTTGTAATTTTGCTGTTCTGTAGCATATGTGCTGCAGAAAGCTTGGTTAGTCGCTGCCTGCTGTCTACAATCTGTGTTTGCTCAAATGTCCTTGCTTGGTATTGAGGCGGGCTGACAATGTGCCACTCGATTACACAGTGACCCAACAAGCGCCAGCACACGCGGACGTTGTTGTGCTAATGTTTCATAGCATGGAACTGCATGTGACACATTCAAGTATTTGACAATATTGTTTTGAAGCCTACTCAGGGACAAATAGTCCATTTTCCCCAGAGACCACAAAGGAAACCACATGATGCACCCTTTTGCCAAACCATGCTTTAATACAGACAAATGAGGCAAACTTTTGTTTATAGGGATGTTGTATGATTGAGCAATCATCATGTTTGCACTTTACTGTATTTTTATTCTTGTAGTAAGTGGTCTAGTCCTAAATAGCTCGAGACATGAAAAAGCTTTTTAATTAACTTCTCCTGAGTGGCAGTTTCTCCTTGCCATTTTGCTAAATGGAACATTTGTTTGTTTCTATGTCTCAATGTGTATATGCACTCAGTTTCAAAACCTGGATTGGATTTTTTTTTTTTTTTTTTTTTTAGGTTTGGAGTTTTTTCAATTTTTTTTTTTTTTTTTTTTGAGCTTTGGATATTTTGAATATTTTTTTTGATAATTATTTTAATTAGGCCATTTTTCTGATTTATCATGTTCATTACACAAAATACATTAAGCACATGCATCTGTGGATGATCTTTCACAGTCTGAGTGTGCAGCATTTCTGGGGGTGGGCAGGTTTGCTGTCAGGGTTTGTGACCCTGCAGAGGACCCACACTGGAGCAGTCTGCTCCTGAAGGACTAATTCTTTGGATGGGATCCTCACTGGAGCAGTCTGTTCCTGAAGGACTAACTCTTTGGATGGGATCCTCACTGGAGCAGTTTGTGGAAACTGCAGCCCATGGCAAGGACTCACATTGGACAACATCGTGAAGGACTGTCTCCTGTGGCAGGGACCCTGTGCTGGAGTAGGGTGACATTTGGGACATGTGCTCCCCATGAGGAGGAAAGAGCAGAAGAGACATTATGTGATGAACTGACCACAACCCCCATTTCCCTCCCCCCTGTCCTACTTACAGGGGGAGAGAGAGAATCCGGGTGTGAAGATGAGCCTGGGAAGAAGGAAAGGAGGGAGGGAAAAAGAGGGTGTTTAGGATTTGGGGTTTTTCTCAATACCCTTCTCTGATTTTGACTGGCCATACACTAAATTAATTCCCCAAGCTGAGTCTGTTTTCCCCATGACAGTACATGGTGATTGATCTCTCCTTGTCTTTATCCCTGCCCACAAGCTTTTAATTCTCTTTTCCCTCCTTTGTCCAGCTGAGGAGGGGAGAGATGAGTGACTTTGGCGGGTACCTGGTGAAACAGACAGGGTCAACTCACCAAACAGTGAAATCTAAATATTTTTGCCACTAATGAAAACTCTTCTAAATACTTACATTACCTTTGACACCAGAAAACTGAGACACTTTTAAATAACTTGGATCAATAATACTAACATAATAATTTTGAGAGTTCTGGAGCAATACATGAAGAAATGAATTTAAAGAAGCAGTGTTCAAAAAAACTATGAAGGTAAGGGATATTTATGCACTATCACATTATGAGACTTTCTAACTACTTAGCATACTAGCAATATCTTCTCATACCATTCACTGTTAGAGAAATGTTGAAACTCCTAGAAAAAACAGAACTGCTCACACAATTCCTTTCCCTAACAGATGCAAAATGTTCATTAATAATTTGAGAGCCATTCAGTTCTGAGACTTCTGTCTGAATCAAATCCACATTTCCATCCAGGACAAAAATAGATTCATAAACTTGTAATTGATTTCTTAACCTGAAGGCAGAGAAAATATTTCATCTTTGGAGTACAGTATTTAAAAAAAAAAAAGTCATCTTCAGGGTATTACAAGATGCAGTTTGTATCAAATCGCAAGATTAAATTTTAACATATAAACATATCTATATCTGGCATGGATATATTTTTGTAAAATTATGGACTTATCTTAGAAATTTATTTATGAAACAGTATTCTACAGCTTTCTATGGATAGTCATTTTGTGCCCCCAGTTATTTTACAGATAGTGCACCTAAAGTACCATATTTTAAAAATCAAAGTCTCAAGTTAATTCTTTGTCTTCTATCAATGACTTACTTCTATCTTGCAGCCTTGGCACAGCTTAAAATTCAATAGGATTAGACTAATTTTTCATTTATTATATTCCTCTCATCTGCTTTAATGAAAAAAAAAAAAATCTTTATTAGAAGAAAACCTGAAGCTACAGTATTAACAAATAAGTCAGCTATTCAGTCAGTCTGGTTTCATAATTTCAGTGACTGAAAATCTAACTTTGTTAGTGCCCCTCAGGTAATTATTACAAAATTCAGCTCTTCATGGCATACAATCCTCACTTAAATGACAAGTAAAATGAGTTCAACTCTTTCATTCATAGCAGAACAAAACCTCTATCCCAGCATAAAGCCCTTCTCTTGCAGAATCATTTGGGAGCAATGCCAGAAGTATCAGCCTAAGGTGACACTGCAGTGAAAGGAGTCAAAAGGTGACGATTTTTACACATCTATATGTTTATAAGTTGCAGAGATGCAACTATGTGCTGTGTCTTCCTTTTATCCTCACAGAATAAAGAAGAGGTGAAAGTGGGGAGAGTGCTGGGCCACAGAGCACCTCTGCCCTCTGGACTCCTGAAATAGGCAGTGGCGCACCAGCAGGACTTGTCCACAATGATGGCAACTTCCACACACTGACTGCTCATTTTGGTGTGTTCATGCCCAGTTGGATACTCAACGCATTGTTTCATGACACAAAAAAAGCAGGAAGTAGCTTTTTTTTTCTTATCCAAGAAAAATTCTTTTTTCTTCTTATCCAAGCAGAAGCTATGCCTGTGCTAGAGCCTTCAGTATGGACATCACCTGAGATGGTCCTTGGTCACTTTGCCTGTTTGTGTTCATATTTCCATGGGCACACAGCCTTGTTAATAATACAAATGGTCGGGTTCTGATCATGTGTTGTCACCAATATAAACACATACAATATAAACAATATAAATTCAAGCAGGAGTGAGGAAGAGATCCATCTCTTTTCTGAGGTAACAAGTGACAGGACCAGAATAAATGGTCCAGACAAGTACTCAAGTTGTATCAGGGGAGGATTAGTTTAGATATTAGAAAAAACTTCTTCACTGGAATAGTCATCAGGCATTGGAAGAGGCTGCAAACAGAAGTGGTGGAATCACCACCCCTGAAGAGTTTAAAAGGCATGTGGGTGTGGCAGTTGAGAACATGGTTTGCTGGTGAACATGGTGGTGCTGGATTAATGTTTGAACTTGATGATCTTGGTGGTCTTTTCCTGCCTTAATTATTCTATGAGTTTATGAGTCCAGAGCTCTAAGTGTTCGACTTGCCATGGTATCATTCCTTTGATACGATCTACATGTAAGGCTCATACAATCCAGTATTAATTCTTTGTGTGAATGCAAACAAAACAAGCCCAAATGCTACAATAATGTTTTTAACCTCATCTTTCACAACAAATGCATTGAACTCCAAGATTTGGTACTCACAGTTGCTGAACTAAAAAATTAGAACTTATTTTCTGAGGTTTATCTCATACATTTTTTGGGAACAGATAGTTACAGAAAAACACATATTGTTTCAGAACATGAGTCTTGGCATGACATGACAAGAAAGGATCAGGAATATGAATCACACTCCCAGCAGACTGTAATTTGTATTAAATGCATCAATAAGCAGTGCATTCACATCATGACTCTGCTTGCCAGAAGGCTTGTATTCTCCATGACAAAGTACAGTTTTTCCCATCAGTAAGTCGAAAGCTGCAGCTACTCAGCATTAAATCATTTGAGGCCAAACATCTTAACACATTTAGAGACAAGGGCAAATATTTCCAATGCAGTGTGATAGCTAGCAGATAATTTACTCCTAGTATCTCTTCAAAGGTGATGATAGAGATAATAACTGAACAAGCTAAAGAATAAAAGAACAGCATCTTAAAGCAAAAATGTTGGTTGAATATCCAAGTATATGTGTAAAAATGAAACAATTTTTTAACATTTTGTACCAAAATCCATGTGAAGGTAGTTAAGGTAGTTAGGAGGTTAACTCCTTCCCCAGATGGCAATTAATTTCCCTCCATAAAGTCCTACTGATTCCTGCATCTTTAACACAGAATTCATAAAATTTGTGACTAAAATCTGGGTAACATACAATTTTAACAATTTTTGGTATACCAAAAGAAACACAAATCCAGAATTCTGAAGATCTCTCAAAGCGTGAGCCATGATATTAAAGAAAACTCCTGATGAATACAACAGAATTTGAATAGGTTTGCATTTCATCTCTAGGACAACATTTGGATGGGAAGGCAAGAAGCTTGGAGTTTCACTGCCCCCAAAGTCCATTATGGAGATGGATGATACACATCAATTAAATTCATTGCTACAACCTACCAGCAGAAAGTGTACGCTTTGGTCCTCTGCATTGGCAAAAAAAAGGAAGCATGACAGAATGGGTATGGCTACTCAGCTTTGCTCAGATTCTGTTCTTTCTTTTGCTCCTAAAGAGTGAAGTGTAAATTAATAAAAAATGTATAGAGGTGTAAAAATGCCCATAATCTGCCCCCCTCAGTGAGACGAACTTCTGAAAGTCTTCAAGTGGCAATAGCAGGAGCGTTATATAAGCCCAGGATAAAAGCCCACCTGTCCTTTTGTTTCAGAGAGGCAAAGTGAAGACAACCTCAGCTGCCTTAGCAAGAGATTAAGGCAGGTAGAGTTTGGGAAATATATTGCAGATCATGAAGTTCAACCTGGCTCCAGGAGAGTAGAGAAGGACCTGCTCCTGACGTACATAGGGCTGAAGAGGTACAATTTGGAATGGCAGTGTTTTGATCTGGTAGGATAGATTACATCAGTTTTTATTTCTGATTTTCTTTCAATTGAAATCTATATTGATCAGCTATGGATCGTGATAAACAGATCCTCAGTAGAGAATAAATTATTTGTGGCTGCATTACTACAAGTAACACAATGCCTATTTCAACTGTTTGCAATCCTGTTTTGCTGCTGTATGAACAATCTGTTTCATACTCATGGATGTTTCCTGTAGATAGCCAGGGCATTCAGGCCTAAATCTGTACCTTATGAAGTCAGAAAACAACTTTCTCTTTTTTTTTTTTTTAAATTTTTTTTCTTTTTCCTATTTTAAGGAATCCAACCCAAACAGAATTTGCCTTAAAGAACTGATTATCTGGGTCATCCTGCTCTGCCTTTGTCAGTTCATTATGCCCTTAAGCCAAAAGTAGCTAACATTCACAGCCTCTGGAGGATACTTTTGTCCTGGTCATGCACTTGACAACTAGAGAATACAGACATGCTTGCCTCACAGAAAAAACCCTGTCTCCACATCACTCTGTCAGTCTTCCCCAAAAAAGTGCAGACACAGGAGCAGTTTATTCAACTTACTAACCAGTTCCTCTTGTCAGAACTAAATGATAAAAGTGAAATTTAGTCAGGATATTAGTTTGGCACCATCTTTAAAATTTCTCAGCTTTATTTCATTGCAAGATTAAAAAGACTATCACGCACCACTTCTATCTTCAGTATTCACCCTTTACAAGAATGTGAACTGCAATGGGCTATGAAAATGCAGAAGCAGTTCTGTAGAATAAAAGAATTATCAAAATATACTGTTCAGACTGCAAAACGTTGGGATTTTCTTTTCATTCTACTAGGTTGTTTCTGTAATTTCTTTTTTCTGTAATAAATCTATATAGAATCACTAGATTACATTGTCTTGAACTCTTCTTATCTGTACTGAAAAATATAAACCACTAATTTTTAAGCTAGAATCTAATTCCTTTTAGTGAACTGTGCCTTTCCTAAGTAGTAACAAAACCATGGAAAGTAAAAAAAAAAATCCCCACCCAGATAACCAGAAAGCATATCACAGTGCCAGTATCAACAATATAGTCATTAATTTCAAGACTGGGAACACTAGGTATTTTTCTACTCAGAATTTATTTGTGTGAGAAAACAGAATCTAAGCTTTGATGAGAAAGGCTTTCATCTGATAATTGGATTTTTTCATTTTTATGGGCTTCCACAGTGCCCCGGGGACTCATACATTTGAGTTACTGATTCTCCCATATGGATTAAAAACCTTGGCCAGACTACAGTAGTCTATAGTGTTGTGCCCAAATCGAACCTCTCTCTCAATGAGATACTGCAATACCTGTTGGAAATCTAAGAGCAATGAATTGAAAAAATATAGTTCAGATGAAGATGTAAAATATAGAGTAAAACAAGGGCACAGGATATTCAAACTACAGTTTCCGAGAACACTGATGGCTCAATTTACAAAGAGAAAAAATTATTTTCTTTTATATTATTTTATTTTATTTTAAAGAAATAAAATAAAGGGCATTTTTAAAGAATTTTTAAAAATAGAAAGGAAAAGGAAAAAAGTTACCTAAATGAATTTCCCATCATTTGAAAATGAGTTTTGATGGAAAAAAGTGGACCTGACCCAAACTCTCCACTGAGACTGTTAGTCAGTGCTACCCATGGGGTAGGCAGGGCAGGGCATGTGGGATAAGAACAGGACGTACATCTGGAAAATGCAGCCCAGTTCATTTTCCTAAGAGAAAAAGCACGAATACCTGTGTTCAAATATCTCCTGATAGAATGAAACCAAAAGTATCCATAGCCTGTAGTTTGCACCACAGCACAGTAACCTTTAATTTTCTTTTTAAGAGCAAGACTGATCTCAGGGGAAGGCAAACAAAAAAATCAGAAAGAAAGCACTTGAGAGGAAAAAGTATAAATGTTTTGAACATTACAGAGAGTGAATAATTATCACTGAACTTAAGAAGTTCTGATATTTCATGCAATACATGATCAAAATATCTGAGATGCGGGCAGTTAACGTTGCTCTCAGACCTTTGATGAACACACTGAGGTACTGTTATTTACAAAATCCAGCTCTACCAAATCACTTATAGAGCAGTAACAAATATATTCAGCAATGCAGAAATATAAGTAGTAGAAGTTATACCTTTAAACTTCTATTAGAGGCGGGATCAGGTGGTGTCAAATGGCACCAGAGCTCCGCTGTGGTGTCTGAGCAGAGCTGTGACTTCCATCAGTTCTGGATCTGGATGACTCTTTGCACACAATCTGAATGCCTGTTTACCTTGCAAATTAATACCTTTTGAGGAGTTTTGCTGCCAATACTGTAGCACAGTGACAGGTGATTCTTTGAAGCATTTCTGTTTACAGTTCCTTTCAAATCTGCATATTATGCTATGTAACTAATTACAAGCAAAGGAAATGCAAAAAAATAAAAATCACACCATTAACCATTGGATTAAGTAATAAAGTTAAATTTCACTGAAAGCTAATTGACTGAAAGTCTTAGAAAGTCAGTGACTGCCTGTATCAATATCCTATCAATAGAATGGATTGTATCTTGGATATTCTTACCCCAGATGAGGACATTCCCTTGAGTTACAGATTTGCTCTAACAGGGAATTTTTTGTGAGGTAAAATAATNTGTCATCTGTAATTAGAGTAAGAGTCTTCATACAAACCCTTCCCATTCCTGCCTGGCTCTGGTACTACCTTCACCCACCATCTTCCTCTTACCAACAGCAGGAGACACGTTCTTGTCAGCTGGGCTGGGGCACAAGCTTTTCCCCTTATAAAGAAAAGCAATATTTGATTCTTGCCCTAATCGTGTCTGACCATACAGAGAATAGAAATCCTAGAATATGCAGTCACATCAGCCTAAATTTACCCAAAGCATAACTATTCACTGTACAGCAGAATTTCTCACAATGGTTAAGTCAATATTTCTTTGACTACAATGTAAAGATTATTAAAACCCCACCATTTTATAGATTTTCTATTGATATTTGAGAGTGTTGCTAGCACTCAGAAAACTGAAATGTGATGAAACACAGTATAATGTAGAGAGATTACATGTCACCAGATATAAGTGCCACAGAGTCTCTGGAAATGAAGACCCATTCTCACCTGAAAGAGCTTTGGTGATATTCCTTCCATATTTCTCTGTTCAGATTGCAGATACTGAAATAAATAGCTACCTGCATATAACACCCACAAACCAGCAACCAAACGGCACTTGACATTAAGATATGCAGATATATTTTTACAGCAAATGGAAATACTTGAATATGAACCTAAAGGGGTACTAAAGAACAGAATAATAATTGGTTCTCTGCCAATAAATCCCATGCTAGAACAAACAGGTCTGAAAGCCAAATTAAAGTGTACACTCTTAGCACCTACTTTTATTTAGTATATGTATATGTGTGTGTGCGGGGTGTGCGTAGGTTTCCAGTTAACTGCTTGCACATCGGGAAATCCATGGAAGATCAGATCCCATGGTGTGAAGGCAAAACACCTGAACTGCTGCTATGCTGCTGATACCTGTGATCTACAATGGAGTTTGAAACTGAAGTAGGGGTTCAATGTCACAACTACATCGAATTATTTTATTTTCTAAAAAAATTATAATAAGCTGCTTGGCATTTTATAAATGTAGGTAAAGACTTAATTTAAACCAGTTGCTAGTAAGAGCTGACTTTGTGCTGCCTTCTCAAGAGTTGTCACTACCCTCCAGTCACATCAGAATGATGGACAATTTATGCTACACTCTGAAAACATATTCAAGTTTAATTATATCAGATTCCTTTTCAACTATGTTATAATTTGTTGGACCATGTACTAATACAATTTTACTACTTAGAAATCCATAATCACAGGTGGGGGAAGTACTTTAGGACACAAAATATCTAAGATACTTTCCTGTATCTTTGTCAGTCTTTACAGGAATCAATTCTGATAAGTCAGTGGTGATTGAAGCACTGAGTCAGGCTTGCACAAAACAGAAAATTCCTGCATATGCTACAGAACTGCAGAGAAATATATTTTTACAACAAAAACCAAATTTTCAGCTTTCTTATCCACAAAATAAGGAATGGTGGTGAAATACCGATATGTCTCGTGAACAGAGGGAATGTAGCAAAGCAACAAAAAGCTCTCAGCATTTATGCAGAAGTGTTGTTTTCCTCAGGGTCTCTGTCTACGAGATGAATGCTCCCCGTGAACACGGATTCCTCTTGAGCCGTGGTATTCTCTAGCTGCTTATTTGTGCAATACGGAATCTGGCCACAGAAATACATGTAAATCCATGGATTGGCACAGCTATTTAGATTGCCAAGGAGCATTATAATGGTGAATGCTGAACCTAGAACAAAACAGTTAAAGGAATAAGAGACTAAATAAAACACTCTTAGGAATAAGTTACATTTTCACAGCCTGCTGCTTTCTGCTGTATCTATTCATATATTAAAGCTAATCTAACAGTAGGAAATTCCCACTCCAATGCAATTTGCAATTGCTGAAGGTCTAAAGTACAATTTATTGTATGCACTCAGAGTTAAATAGCTTAATAAAGTGTTATAAATCTTTTTGTTGTAGTTGCCTTAAATTTAAAATTAATTACTAAGCTGTTAAACAGATACAAATAAATACGGATATATATTTTGACAGAAGTGTATGTAGATTAAGACTCAAATTCACAGTGACAGGAAGAATTCTTAAAACAAAGTTCAGAAATTACTGTTTTTTTAGGCAGGACTATTATTTCAGGGTTTTTTGCCTCTATCTAAAATAGGTGAATTTAAAGTCATAGACAGGGTCTGCCTCTCAAAAGGAGGCAAAAGCATAAGTTTGACAAGACTATTCTTGTTTACAACATGGTGCTTGATAACTCTCAGGCTTGCTTTTTCGATTATAAATAGCTGGTTGACAACTTTTGTTTGTTTCATAGTGTACTACAGAGATTTCATCAATATGATTTGAATGGTTGAAAAAATCTGATGTCTTATTACTGTTCTACCCAGTAAATAAGAAATAATTTTATTACTCTGAATATGAAATTGCTCCTTTTCACCTCAATAGCCCAAAATACTGCTGCAATAATACCTAAAACCTCTAAAAGTCTGAGGCTTTGCTAAAGCACATGATACTTTTCACCATGCTGTTCATTAACCCTTAAATTGTTAATCACTAAAGACTCACGCACATAATAGACACATGATGTTTTGATCACATAACACAAGAAGTTCCCTGCACCTAATTAAATACAAGACATAATCAATCCAAGTATTTATTTTTAATCCTCCTCAAATGACCACATGTAACCTTTACACAAAAGCAAAATGCAAACACAAAGCCCTCGACAGCAGTGTGCTGGTCTGCTCTGCAGCTATGACTGAGGAGGGAGAGCATCTTACCTTCTGTCAGGATGCTGGGGAACCACACGGACCACAGCTGCGCAATGAAGAAAGGTGACCAACAGAGAACATAAGCAACAACTGTCACCACTGTCATTTTTACTGTCTTGATCATAGCCTTTGAAATACAGTTCACACTGCTTGCTCGGGATGGCAAGACTTGATTCTGATTTGTTGCTTCACATTCGTTCTGCTTTTTCACATTTATATTTCTTCTGATTATTTTGCAAATCTTGACTTGGCATGTGATAAGGATTGCTGAGGGAATGAAGAATATAACTACAAAAATCCAAGTCACATATGCCCTTGGGCCCCAAGGCTGAATAAATTCACCCCAACATTCGAAGACACCTGGAGATATTTCAGTCTTAGAAAAGATAAATACCTGTGGTAGGCTAAGAATCAGGGCTATAGACCAGCTGGTGCAAATGGGGATGTTCCAGAGAGCTCTCTTCTTTTGGAAAGTGACCATAGGGTAGCAAACGGCTTGATATCTGTCCACTGTCATGACAACTATCATATAAGTAGAAGCAAACATGCCCAGCAATTGTAGATACTTGATAATTCTGCACAAGAAATCTGGCCCTATGAAAACATCTGTAATATCCCATATGAGTTGAGGCAGCACCTGGAAAAAGGCTACCACTAAGTCAGCAATGCTGAGGTGAAGCATGAACACATACATCCTAGACAGCTTCTTTCTTCTTTGCCACAGCACCAGTATGAGAATGAAATTGCCCACAGACGCTGTCAGAAATATGACCCCCAGTACAGCAATCTCTACTTGAGCTAACTGCTCATCTCTTTCTGGTCTTCCAATAGGGTCTGACTCATTTGTCAAACTCAGGAATCTGTGAGGAGGAGGACTCTCGGTCTGAAGTGTGTTATCCTGCATAGGAAATGAAAAATTCTTCATAATGCACAGAAGCTACCCTCAGTAGCTGCCCAATTGCGACTCAGGTTGACAGCTGTGAAGCACTGGCTGGCAAACAAACCAGCCCGGGTTCGACTCTCAGGATATCTTCAAGCAAATCTTCCTGCTCATGTGAACTAAAGCAGTGGGACTGGGATCGGGATAAAATTCTGTCGCTTGCTGGCATGCAAAAAGGCTTTATATAGGCTCCCAGCAGACAGAGCCTTATGTAACTGCAGAGCCCTCGGGTAGGCTGCAGGGACAGCAGCCAATGGCAGACCGAGCCACACAATTGGGGGAAATATATAAATAAAAGGCAAACTTCAGAGGCTCAACGTGATTCAATTACTCACTTCAGTCAAAACCCGAACTTGTAAATAGCTGTGGTCAGACTCATACTTAAATGACCTTACTCAGGAGGGTTCTTGCAAAAATTTTTCTACGCAAACCAGAGGAGCACACTTCACAAGAAGTGGAAAGAGGGTTTATACATAGATAAATTGGATCCCTGAGCTCAGACATATCGTAACAGCAACCTCCAGGCCCCTGGGGCATGACCACATCTTAAATGCAGCACAGACAAAGAAATGCATTTTTCCATCTCCCTTTTTTTTTTCCTTCATGTCTTTTTTTGAGTTACCTGGTTTTAAAATAAAAACAAAAATATTTGTAGTGCCCTAAAAATAATATTTTTATTCCAAGACAGGGTCAAGGCTTGGAGACTTTTTCTCAGCAAAATGAAAAATAACACATGTGAAATAAATTACTTTTATTGGGACTGTGAGTCTACTGAGAATTTAATAAATTAAAAAAAAAAAAAAGTGAAAATTCAGTGGCAAATCCAACTGAGGAAAAGGTCGCTATGATGCAACAATATCCAAAGGTCTCTATTCTATTATAGTGCTAAAGTCTGCAAGGTAATTTTTCAGTATCTAAAACTTTTCATTTTTGTAGAGTAAATTGTATTATGGACCTAGGAAATTTATTGTTCTTCAACCTTCCAGTATGAATTTTGCATAAAGTTAGTGGCAGATAAGAATAGAAATCTGAACTAATTTTTTTTTTTTTTTTTTATCTTTTGGCCTGCCCTCTTAATCACAAAAGAGAGATTTAATAAAATTGATTCATTTAATATGAAAAATAACAGATATTTGTACACAATCTTATTTGAAGCTAGGACACTGATATTCCTCTGGTTACAGTCAGGAGACTGGTAATTTGAAGTCTTTCTGAAGAGGAAATCCATAAGGTGGAAAGCAATATCCATGCTTCATACAGAGTACATAATACTGCATCTAAGCTGATTAATTACTGTGATCACAACTATATTATAAAACCAGCTCAGGAAGCTCACAGACAGACTATCACATCTTTGCCATTAAAGGTTTTCATGTACCATGATATACCAGGTGAAGGATAAAATTCATAGACAGGATGCTGAGGTAGACTAGAAAAGTTTATAAAACCTACATGACCTCTTTTCTTTCCCTCTTTCTGCCTTATCTGCCACCATGCAATGGATTTTAATAGCTCATGAAAGGGTAAGACTATGAGAACAGACAACAGAGAAGCTTAACACTCTCAGGAAACTTTTCCACTGACAGCAGCTGTAAGTACCCATAATTTAGACTTGGCTGAACACTGCTGCAGCTGCCTAAGTCCACAAAGTCTTTTCTCCAAGACTGTGTTGCAAAGAGTATGAATCACAACAACTTAATCTAATATACCTGATTTTTTTTTCCTAAATTAAGCCCTATTTGTAGGAAACTTGGATTTCTAAGGTTGTTTCCTTTTAGTCTTCCCCCTCCATTTGGAATCTATTTCCATTAGCAGGAAATAGGCAAAGCAAGACCATAAGGGAACAAATGGGTTTGCCTTAGCCCTCACTCTCCCTTCACCCAGCAACTTGTAGAAGAGTAATTAATATTAAGTTCAGAGTCAGGCATGGAAGATAAACATAAATTTATATTTTATTATTATATTTCAGTATCAATAAATTATATGCAAAAAGCCCAGTATATGCAACATAAATCAATTCTGGGATACCATTGGAATAAACTAACCAGAATATCGTATCTATTTGTATGATTTTTCACAATGCATAAATTATGGATAGACATATATTTCAAGCAAATGTGTTTTATCAGTCATACCTAGAATGGTTCAACAAGATCCCTGGGAACAAGGGATCTTCTTTGGTCTACACATGCACGCAGCACACAGTGTCTGGACAGCAGCCCAGGTGTCAGATCCAGTATGTGGACACAGGCCAAAGGGCAAGCACACTGTGAAACAAGTAGCCTTTGCTATGTTTATAAAAAGGGTGGTGGACCTCCTTGGACAAATTGTGATTGTTTTCCAGACAAAAGAAAAGGCTCCACATTGTGGGAAGGAGGAGGAACCCCTCCATGGACAGCATCTGTAAAGGGGAAGATCCATGAATTGTCTGATGCTGCACAAAAATGGAATTTCCAGCATTGGAAAGGAACTAAGATTTGCTTCGTATCCATATTTCTGGGATATACCTTAAAATCCCACATGAAGAAAACAGTTATTTTACCACCCTCTTTACTGTTGCACCCCCAGGTGCAGAGCACGAGTCCAGCTCACCCAGCCTCCCTCACCAGGCTGCATCTTCCAGCGCTCCGATCATCTTCACGATGATCACTCATGCTCATCAACACCTGTCCAGTACAGGGGGTCCAGGACCAGGAGAAATATTCCATGTGTGGTGAGTGGGGAGCGCTGAGTTGGTGGGGACTAAACACTTCCCCTGATCTATGAATTCCATGTGACCTGTGTGTGTGTCAAGTCCCATCCCAATCTTTGCCTTCCAAAAACTGCATGAACTACAGTGCATTGCAGATTTTTGTTTTGTTTTGGGTTTTTTTGTTTTTTGTTTTTTTTTGCCAAGCTAGGCAAGGAATATATGCTGAAGCAGAAAAAAATGCATTTTAGGGTTAAATGCCTTTGACCAGTTTCTAAAATCCAGAAATAGTTTAATTTTTTACAGACATTACTTATTTAATGCAACTTTTGAAGGAATAGGTTTGCAGTCTTTTACTTTGGAACGGATAAGCAAGTTCTAAACCGTTCCTATTTAAGAAAGATCAAGTGAAAAATATTGCTGTCTGCTTTTGATGTAAGAAACCCAGGTCTGCCTCTTTTCTCAGAGAGATTCTGTAGATGTGAAGAGCTATTAGATTATTTCTATTACATTTGTCAAGCCATGAAAACCAACTAATTAAGAAAACCACTTTTTTGCATGATTTACTGTATCTTTAGGGGATTTTAGAGAAATCAAAAATTATGTCCTTAGTACTGATGTGATTCTTTTCACTTTCAAACACTAAAATGTAAAAACAGCTTCCACAGTCCTTATAGGGAGGAAAAGACTAGAATGTGCAGTAAAAGATTCAGTTACCAAGAAGATGATAGAAACATTTAGTTCTTAATATTTTTTTTACATCAAATACTCACTTAATAATATACTCTAGGGTAGATAAAAAGAGTCAAAATAGCATTGCATTGAAATTGCTCTATTGATAGAGTCTATGTTTGAAAAGATGTATTAAGTAATGTAAATGCATATCTGTAGCATGGAATGTTATGAGAACTGCTTCTGGTAGTACTTAATGGTTAGCAAATGGATTCTTTCCTACAGGAGATTAGTCAAAGTTACCCATGGATGCTGTTCAATACTTAGCCTGTAGCACAGATGCATTTACAGCAAGGTAGGTCCGTATTTTTAGCTAAAGTAATATTGCCTATTTCCAGAACATGACAGATAGACTACTTTGCTGTAAGACTTTTTAGTGGACTAAAATTATGTACACCTTAATGATGCTGTACAATCTCCTACAGTTCTGGATTCTTATAAAAAGAAAAAAAAAATCCCACCATTAGTACAGCAGTTATATTGATATACAAAGTTCTTTGGACTAGGCTTAACAGTGCACTTCAAGCTTATATAATTTAAAAGTTACATCTAAAGGCAATGTGCCAACTGAAAACTGAGACAAATACATTACAGACACTATTACAGACACCATATAATGAATCATGTCATGTAGGCAGCAGCTACCATTGCCATTGTCGCCACACATGGAGACACAAAATGACGAATAGCATCAATAACTTTATTCCTCAGAAGAGTTAAGACTTGATTCAGACAAAACCTCTTCTGGGCAGGAAGGAGAGCTCTTAGTGAAACCAAAAGAATATTAGAAAATATCAGGACAACCCAAAATCTCACCCATTTCCAGTCACAATGAACTAGAAACCACACTCAGCTTCTCAAATTAACATTTTAATGAACACAGGTCAACATTTTGTCCTGCTAGCCCTGTTTATACACCAAAAGGGAACTGTGCACATCTGTGTTCGGTGTACATGTGCTATGTATGTGTAAATGCTGCTCTCCTACACACACATGACCTGGATGTCTTTCATTTTGAAAGAAACAAGGTTCATTTCTCAAATGAGTAAATTACCTGTGTATTTAAAGGAAGAAGTTAATACTTTAGTAAGATTAAAAGCCACACAAAAACAAACGCAGGTCTGTGCAGCCTTAGAATGTAGGACTGCAACACATCAAGCAACCATATTACTGTTAGGCAATATTTTGGAACAAGACCTTCCTAAATTTAGTGCATCCTCCAGCAGGAATTAGCCACAGGCATTAAAGCCAGAGGGGAAAAAAGATTGCATGGGCCCCCTGTGACTTGTAACTAGGCACATCCCAGATACTCACCACAAAACAGTACCACTAACTACGCAGAGTACTACGTGCCTCTTCATAATCCCTAGGGAGATTACATCTGAAACAATAACTTTTTAACCTGTTTTAGTAAGAACTTTATTATTCACTATAGCCGACCTCATTCTTTAGGAAAGTTTCTGATTTTACAGCTGTTAATGACAGCAGTGAGTGAGGGTACTACTGGATCCAAAGCCTGGAACCATTTGCTTAATGGTGCTAGAATTATTTTCCACAATTTTTAAGCCATTCTAAGTAATGCTTCTTTCCTATTGCTGCTGTAAAATTTCATGCAACTTTAATAAAGTGTTTACCCATAAAGCACAGAGCTTTTACTCTTGCTTGTACAGCCTCCATCAGGCTACTTTATGACAGAAATAAATCCTATAAATCAGTTACATAGGCTTCTGCCAAAAAACTGTCCTTTTTATTTGCAGTATTCCAGACAGTCTGGTTTTTCTATTAGGACACTAAATGGCCTGATAGCTCACCTGCCACCAGGGTCATGGAACACAACTGACAGATAAGGAGTTTCACCAAGCCTGGTCAGAGCAAAGAAAAATAGAGAAATAATGTGTAACTTTAGGAAAAGGAACTATGATGAACTGGTTTTGCTGAAGAATTACAAAGCACTTTTTTTCCACAGATGAGAAGTTATAAAGAAAGCTTTTCAATAAAGGCAAAAATGCTAAGATGATATTTAGAGCTCCAGAGCAAAGATCAGCCATATGTCGATAATTTATTTAAAAGACAATGCGAATAAAAATGAAAGTTTTTCCAGCAATACTGAGTAAGCAGTTGCAAACACTGTGGACAGTGAATTAACTCCAGCAGACCTAAAGAGATTATGCATTTTGATCTCCTTCTATTTACACCAAAAACCTTGGATGATACTTGCACAATCATACTCTCAACCAGATGCTGCAAACAAGTAACAAAATATGCATCTATCACTTCTTGAGTGCTGAAAGGTAACAGAATGACTCATATGATAATCACAGGGGGCTGAAGAGGAATTTATAATATGACCTCTAACATGAGTCTGAATTTTAAATTCTGAATAATCAACTACATTATTCATACCAGTATATAATTATTTGATTGGTGTACTCATGTTTTGGCAGATAGATTTGTGGAATGCGCGAGAGGGCAGAGACCATCCACTATGAGCAGTGGAGGCGCAGGAAACCAAGGAGAGATGTGAGAAGTACTTCAGGTACCAATTCCCTGAGCAGCATTCCTGATTTAGGGATCCAAGAACCTTTATGTTGTGCGGGAAGCAAGAAATTGCTTGGATTAAGTGAAGCAGGAAGATAACTGAGCAGGGCATTGCTAAATTCCAGATCCTAATGGTAATCTAGAGTCTTAACTCAGCACAAGAGCCAGGTACCTTTATGCATTCAAAATGCAGAGCCTATAACTAATTTAATGATGTCTTACAAGCACTCCTTCAAGAAACAGGCTGAAAATTGTCTAGTGTTTTCAAATGGGGTGAAGAAATGGAGGTTTATGGGTGAGGAGAGGAGAAACAGGAGGGAAGAGGAAAAGGAACAAGGCCATTGACAATATCTAGGAAAGGATTATTTTCAATGGAATATTTACCCAGCTAGTGAAAGAAAATGGGGTCAGTGCGATTTTCATCCTGAGAAGTTTTAAATATAAATTTCTGATTTCTTAAGTGAATTTCCTGTTCACAACTTATTGGTAAGACAGAATTGAAAATGCTTTCTCCTCATATTGAAAATAGGTGACTACAAACATTATAATTAATGAAACCAAGAAAAAGCCCTGAAAAAAAAAAGGCCATGTATCCTTATGGGTAAAGCACTCCTATGGGAAGGGAGTGCTACAGTCTGATATTTTCTCTTATATATACATTTTATACCAAAAGCTACTGTGTAATGAGAATAATCTGAGAAACCACCCCAGAAGCTATGGACAACTTTGTGGCTGACTTTCTAACTGTGAAGCAGGCAAGTCATACTTACTTTTGCACTTACCCTTCCATTCCAGTCCATTTACCTTTCTCATTTGGAAAATCTCCACCAGAGAAAACACCACGGCAATAAGTTGGGTCTTTGGTGATTTCAGTCCATGAAGCTGCCAGCATGTGAAATAGCCAGCCTGGCTTCCTATTGCTTCAGCCACAGTACAAGCATTGAGAAAGAAAGACAACATGGGATTTGTGGGATTTGTTATGGTTCTAGAACTGTGTATGCACATCACAATTAGCTAGAAGAACGGACATTTCAGAGTGAGATTCAGAATCCTGGAGATTCTGACCTTTCTTTTTTGGAGGATATATCTGGGAGAGGAAGGGGATAGCAACCCAAAGTATTTACTGGCTTTTAGGTGAACTGATTAAATAATATTTGGAACACTAATTTATAACATTCTATGAAGAGAGCTGTCTCCTTAGCAAACATGTTCCTTCCACATTATTGTCTAAGATTCAATGACAATAAAGAGCAAAGCAGGACAATTACTCTGGATAACTGATTCAAGGAAAAGATACTAAGCAGCTGCAATGTAAGTCTTATGTCATCTGCTCTTTGGATTTACAGAAGAGAATTTCATAATGATGTGACTACCTGGCAAGCACAGATATTTTAAGTTTCTCTTTTATTTGAGTTTCTTAACCCTTTCTAAGCCTTCTAGAATTTTTAGCTCTTTGACAAGAGTAAAATATTGAAGGGAAGTAACAGATTAAAAAAAAAAAAGCAATATGTAAACAATGTAGAAAAGTTCCACTTGGTTATTTTCAGTGTTTGTGCCAAAAACCACATGCAAATCAAAGGTTGCAGAAAGTATCCATGCTGTCAAAAGCATGTGCTCAATCATCTTAATTCTTTTTACTTTGAGAGTTTTCAGTGGATGTTCATTCAAGTTGGAAATTAATTATTCAGTATTCTATCCCTGAAAACAAGGAAATGTTTTCCCATTTTTGTCTGCCATCTAGTGTTAAGAGGCAGAATACTTGTGTTTGCAAAGCCTAAAATATTTGCTAGCACTACACAGCTTTTGGTCATGTCATACTATACTAATGAAAATAAAAAACCAGTGTTTTCCCAAAGCTTGACTAAAGAAGTTAGATTTAAGCAATTACCTCTGACACCATTATTAGCAGAATGCTGCTCTACCAATATGTGTTAACTTGCCACAGTACTTTGAAATTTTTAGGTTATATTTTTAATTTGTTTGAGTCTCTTAGGTGATAGTTTTGTATTTTCAGAATACCCTCCATAATCAATATGGCAAGTGAAAATAAACTAATGCAATATATTAAAATTCTATTAACAGAATAGCTTTTTATCAAACATGTCGTGAGAGTATGTGAAAAAATATTTTCTAAAAAAAAAAAACCCTTCAATATTTCACAGATCAAGGATGAGAATCCTAGACTGACAAATTTTGGAACCATTATTTCTGGCAAATATCCAATTTTTATCAAATTGCCTCATAATCTGTTATGACTTTCTCTCCAAGCAGCAGCCCAAGACAAAACACACAAAGATAAATGTTAGAAATAATTAATGGCATTGAAAAATATAGCATTCATATACATGAATACAGTTAGCTCACCTGAATTATTGACACATAATACTTTGGCTATAACATGACAAAAATCATGCACACCAAAGAACTCTCTTTCTTTAAAATAGGAAGATTCACCACAATTGATGTGTAACTTGTTTTACAAGTTTTCATCCTACCTACAAAAACATGTATTAACAGGTATCATGAGAAAATATTTTTAAAGCCTTTGATTTTTTGCATTTACTGACAGAGATAGAATGCATTACAATGAAATTACTCTCAGTGCTGGCCTAAACTGAAAACAATCATGTTTCAAGGGACCACTCTGAAAGAGCTTAAGTGCTGGGTATGCAACCTGATAGACATCAACAAAAGCCCATCAACAATAACAACAATAGATTTCTCTCTTGATACTTCCCATGGAAAGTACTGAAATGGAAGGATTTTTTCAAATAGCTAATGTACATCCTATTAAAATTTTAATATATCTCAAAATTATTTAAATGAGATTATATTTGTATTATGTGAAAACAACTACAAACAGAATTGACCCCTGTATGAATACCATATGTGGATTTATCTCTCTTATCTAAAAAGTAGGTATTTAGTCAAACAGGATGAACTCACCTTTGACTACTAAGAGAGCTTATAAATTAGTCTGTCTTTTAAATAAACTTGAGATAATTTCTTCTTAATGTCATGACTACAGTGAAGAGAATACTAAATTGGCAAAATGTTTGAGAAAGTGCAGAATTTGTGCCTGGGAATAGATACATTTAACTTTTCCTGTACAGTGTTTTAAAGTTCTTTTGTATTGTTTCATGCTTGTTTTGAGAAGCTGATGGACCATGCACCTCTGAACATGTCAGATCAGACAGGTCCGCTCATCCTGGGGGAGAGCAATGTGGCAAGAACATATGGATCAGTGATTGGACCAGAAATGTGAAATACTTTAATCTTTTCCTTAGCAAAGGTATGAATCACCATGCCATTGTACATATCCCAGCAGTGTGACAAACGTCTGAGCAGGCACAGGAGAGAATTTTACAATGAGATTATGGGATAAAGTGTGACTGTTTAGAAGGTGCAGCTAAAAGGGATAAATTGCCTCCTACCTCCAATACCTTATTTGCCAGTCAAAGAGAGGCAGGATGTGCCCTGGCAGGATAAAGCTTATCATGTCCAAACTTCCTTCTTACTGAAGTTGTAGGCCCTGTTTTGCCTTAGCTTTTGTTGTTGTGAGAAAACAAGTTACCCTGCTTAAAGCCAGCTCAGACTGTGGCTTCAGATGGGCCGCTGCTTCTTAAGTCATCTAATGAGATCCAACCTGGTTCAGCACACTGGCAAACGCACTAGAGCCCTGGGGCTTGCAGAAGGGCAAACACGCCCAGGGAAGCTGCTTAAGCTAACACTGCTACACATTCTAAAACTATCTATACTGTGTTGCTCTCATAACAGTATTCAGGCTTCTATATGAAGTAACTCACAGATCAAAGAGACAGTGAAACCTCCCTGCTCAGCTGCAGCTGGCACTTAGGGGAGACCCCACTGCTGTTTGAAATATTTAGTTAAAAAACGAGCTTAAGCGTATATAATGAAATCCTGTGATAAATTAAAGAATAGTAGATAAATCTTGAAAACATGAGTATACCACCAGTAGATAATACAACCGGATGTGTAGTAATCTGTAAATGAGGCAGGCTGACCATACCTGAAGAACAGGATGGAAAGCAGCAACTCTGGAAGCATTTAGTAGGGAACAGATGAGCACCTGGGTATGAACTGTCACTGTGCTGTGTAAAAGGATCCTAGTAATCCATGGCTTGTGAGTTATTTGTGACCACTGAGTACTTCACCATGGAAGTGACGTGCCTTGAGTGTAAAACCGTCATTGCCTTGGGTTAATGTGACAAGGTTTTGGCAGGCAGGAGTGGGGAACAGGGATACAGGGGTGGCTTCTGCAAAAAACCATCAGAAGCTGCCCCTGTGTTGGAAGGTGTCAACCCCGGTGGGCTCCAGGATGAACCTGTCACTGACCAAAGCTGAGCCCATTGGCAATGGTAGTAGCGCCCCTGTGATAACATATTATGAAAGGGCAAAAGCATCTGTGCAACAGTGGCTGGGAGAGAGGGGTGAGAATACGTGAGAGGAACAACTTTGAAGGCATTCAGGTCAGTGAAAAAGGAGGGGGAGGAAGTGTTCCAGGTGTTGTTGGAGATATTCCCCTGCAGGTCCTGGCAGACCCCATGCTAGAGCAGGCAGGTGTCTGAAAGAGGCTATGATCCCATGGGAAACCTGCACTGGAGCAGGCTCGTGGCAGGACCCGTGGCCCCAGGGAGTGAGGAGTCCATGCAGGAACAGGTTTGCTGCTCCCCTGTGGACCTGTACCCCTGCTGGAGACCCACACTGGAGCAGTCTGTTCCCGAAGGACTGACCCTGTGGAAGGGACCCTCGCTGGAACAGTTTGTGAAAATTGCAGCCTGTGGGAAGGATTAACACTGGAGAAACTTGTGGAAGACTGTCTCCTGTGGGAGGGACCCCATGCTGGAGCAGGGGAAGAGTTGAGAAGTCCCCCCTCTGAGGAATTCGAAGGGGTGGCAGAAACAGTATGTGTTGAACTGCCTGCAGGTCAGATTCCTCATCCCCCTGCTCTGCCGTACAGGGAGCAGGGAAAGAATATGGGAATGAAGTTGCACCTGGAAAAAAGGGAGGGATGGGACATAAGTTTTAAGACTTGATTTTATTTCTCATTACTCTATTCTGATTCAACTGCTAATAAATTCAACTAATTAACCCAAGCCAAGTCTGTTTTGCCCACAATGGTAAAATTTCTCTGTCCTTATCTCAATTCACAAGCCCTTTGTTCTATTTTCTCTCTCTGGACCAGGTGAAGAAGGGAGTGACAGAGTGACTTTGGTGGGCACTTGGAATCCAGACAGGGATGTCCTGCTCTGGGAGATGTGGAGAATTTAATCTGTTTGATTTATAAAAAATACATGATAAAAATTAAAAATATGTAAGGAGTATAAATCTTCTTCTGGGGAATAAAATGCAAGGCAAGAAAAATTATTTTACTTCTTTTTTGTGACGGAGCGCCCCTGCAGCTGCNCTCCCTTCCCATTGCCACCTGAAGTTTTGGCAGCTTCATTGAAATTGCCCTCCAGACAGGCCATGAAGGCAGGAATCTCAGGACCTGCTGCTGCTCTGAAGCCTGGGTGGGGAAGGTGCTCCCTAACCCTGTCCAACCCATGAAAAACAAGTCTGTCATTGTTCCCTAAGCATTAAACAGGAGATGGGGGGAGCATATTCCTGAGGCACTGAGGAGCTACAGAGGCTGGGTTGGGGCCCTTTTCCTCCTCCCAGTTCCTCGTTCCCAGTGACTCCACAGGGTCCAGCACCGAGAGCCCAGTGCTGCCAGCAGCATG
>VWZN01003306.1:132519-147695 GCA_013396955.1 Regulus satrapa
CCGTAAGTAACGATGGCTCTGCCCGCGGCGGTGTCACCTCGGCTGTCACTGCGGAGTCGGCCTGCGCCGGAGGTGGCCTGCGTGCCCGCCTGGCAGCCCTTCTCGGCGTTTGTCACCGGCGCTTGGGCTCGCTTTTTCCACAAATAATGGGTTTGCGCTGGCGCTATCGGCACAACTCTGTGCCGTAAAACGCTGGCCCACCAGTTGCACTTTGCAGAGTAAGCATGGTGTACTGCCCTTGGCTCTTAGGATGGGCACGTTTCCTTGAACTTTGCTCGAAGTACTGGTGTTGTCACTTCTCCCCCGAGAGGAATTCTGCTAAGGGGTGGTAATACAATGACATTTGAAACGTTGTGTCGGCACAAGATAATCGGCTGAAGAAACAGCGATCTATACCTCACTAAGGGTTTTTGAGAAGTGTCACATATTGCTCAAGATGAGCTTAAACTGGCCTTTAGGGAGTTTGAGCACGTTGAAATGTTGGGGTGAGCTACCAAATGTCCTGAGCAGTAGACATTCCCATGAGATTATTTTATTTGATTTGAATGTTTATCTGTCTTTACCAAAAGGCTACATAGGCTTCATCTGTTTTAAACAACTCTGTGATTTTAGTTTAACTCGTTTCTGGGTTTTGTTTTGTTTTTTTTCTCTTTCTCAGACAACACTACATTAGAGGACTTATTTATTGACATCTATTTTTTTGGAATGAAGTAGAAAGCAATATAGAGAAGGTGCAATTATTTATAAGTAATGACAGTTCATTTATCCTTGGACGCATATTTATTCCTTTTGATTAACCCAAGAAGCCTTTGGTGGAAGCAGAGAAACAAATACCTGTGTTTCTGCAGACCTAAAGCCTGCTGGAGGATAAATCATGCTGCACACCTGAGAGTTTTTCATACGAGTGAGCCTTGGTGTAAGTGGGCCAGAAGCAGAACATTTTGGTACAACAAGTACGTTTATAGCCATGAGTTTTTATACTACAGAGTTTCCAAACTTTTAACTTCTTCTTCCAAAGGACTTACGAGGCTGAGCATTCGCATGTCACGAATTAAGAATACTATAGAATCTGTTTCCAAGGCCGTGTCTGGCACTCACAGTGAACTGGTGTCACGGATAGCTCGATTAAAGTCCCACTCAGGTACTTTGGGCAAAGCAAATAAAAGTAGTGCAGATGCAAATAACATCAGCACAAATCTAGAAAATGATAAACAAGTTACAGATGTCAGAACTCAGGACGATTGCAACAGAGGCCCAGCTGCAAAGAAATCCACTTGTGCAAGTGAAAACTTGGAATCGGTGTTAGAAAGTTCAAGTGGCACTTGTCAAGATATTCCAGGAGTTTCAGCATCTACTAAAAACCACCTTTTTCATATAAGCTACTTTTCTACAAATTTTGGGGAGACTTACAACTTTGTAGCTGATCATATCAACTCTTACTTTAATAGTTCTGCTATGGAACAAGGAAGAAAAAAGAACGCTTTATTACAGGACTCTGAAAGCGAAGAGAGGAACAAGCTTGCTTCGTCAGCAAATACTGTAACAAGCGAAGAGAAGAGAGTGGATTCAGCAGGTGCTTCAGCTCCTGAAGCAGAGACCTTGGGTACTGAAAAGACAAGTACTGCTCTCCCGGTTTCCACTAAGAAAAGTATTGCAAACTTTCTTTCGTATCCCAGTAACAGCGTACAAGCTTTTGTAGACAGCTATATTGGTGGGCTGGTTCCAAAATTACGATCTGATCCAAAAGTTGTTTCACCAGAAAAGAGCAAACAGCAAGAACAAGAAGTGCCTGAGAAGAGTGATGAGGACAAAGCAAAAGAGGTCAGGATTGCAGAAGAGAAGGAAAAGCATCTGTCTCTTCAGAGAGAAAAGGCAAGTCTTTGTTTAGTGATCTCTGTATTATTTCTATGTATATTTTATACAGCTGTATATATATGCTACACTAGTGTGCATACCTATATGTAAGCATAGATACACACACATTTACTTACNATGTGGGTATAGATATGTTTATGTAAGTTTGCATATAAAGAGTGTCCGTGTGTATATGTGTATGTGTGTATNTGTATTTTATACAGCTGTATATATATGCTACGCTAGTGTGCATACCTATATGTAAGCATAGATACACACACATTTACTTACATAAATAAGTATATACCTGTGTATATTCTTACATGCATACGTGCACCTACTTTTACTTACATGTAAAGTAATGTTTGTGCTTCCAAAACCTCTTCCAGCCCTAAGTGTTCTCTGGTTCATTCTGTGCACTTTGATAAATAAGTACATATGTAAAGCTATATAGATTTTTAATTTATTTATATATATATATATATATATATATATATGCATATTGTATGTAAGCTTAAAAATATATATATGGGTGCTTAAAACTAGGTATAGATACATCTGTGTATAAGTATTAAATACTTTATGTGGGTATAGATATGTTTATGTAAGTTTGCATATAAAGAGTGTCCGTGTGTATATGTGTATGTGTGTATATANGTGTGTATGTGTATGTGTGTATATATATATATATATATATATATATGTACAGCTCTGTGTGTGTGTTGTAGGTACATGCATTTAGTTCATAAATGCATGGAGTCCATTATTACAGACAGATCTAGCTGTGCTATTTTTTTTTTGTAGTTATAGTAATTTTACAGTTCATGGTTTGTTAATGGTTTAAGTACCTGAGAGTTGCCCTTAAAATCCATCTGAATACACAGTGTGTATTCTTGCTGTGAGCTGCCGTTGTTTAGTTTTCTAGTAAATAAAGAATCAGAAGGTTTTTGTTGACAATTTGGGCAGTGGAACCTGTATGAGATCTCTACTACAACGTGCTGTTCATTGCTTCTGAGAAATCTTAAAATAACACGTTGAAATTAGTCTTGACAAATTCTACATATTTCTTAGAGTAGTGTTATGGTTTCTGTTTGTCTTCTTTAGATCATTGCAAGAGTGAGTATTGATAACAGGACTCGAGCTTTAGTTCAAGCCATACGGAGATCCTCCAATCCAAGAGTCTGCATCAACAGGGTTGAAGAACTGACCTATCATCTTCTAGAATTTCCAGAGAGCAGAGGAGTTGCAATTAAGGTACAAATATTTTTTATGCTTAGATTTAAACAAAATCTGACAAATTATTGATATCAAATAACATAAAGCCTCCTTCTGTGCTTTTGTGGACTAGTCATCTTTCCTATTTACAAAGATTACAATTTGAGTGTCTCTTTTTAGCTGGTTCAAGCAGATTCATATGCAAACTACTGGGAGTTTCACTAAAGACTCTTAAGATTGCAGTGTTTAATTTAGAAGCATACGGCATGGTCATGTGGAGAGGTAGTATAGCTTTTTCCAGTGGTAGATAAAGGTCGTACACTGTGTCCTCTGTGGCAGTTGACCAGATGGGAATGTGCTGTACAGTTGATCTGTATATGCACAGTACTTTCTATGCTTGTTTACATGAGCTCTTCAAAGAGAGGTGGCAAGAGAACCATCAGTTAGTCCTACTTGTTTCCTTCCTTGCATTGAGAGGGCGGGAGGTGGGTGGTGGAGTATTCTACAGGTACTAGCTAAATCACAGCATTTGCCAACCTTGTGTCTTTTTCCACGAGATGTGACAAACCTGTGACACAGATTGTAGGATGTCTGGACAAGTAGCCTTTGGGAATGGAGTGCATTCCCAAAGATGAGTCATCTGGGCAGGGTACAGGTCAGGCATTCACATAATTCATATATGTGGATTACTTTATTATGAAAGTGTGTATTCACTACTCCTCTTTTGATTGTAATGCTGTATATCTTTGTGGCAATGTACATTTTAAAAATAGTCTATGTGAGAAAGCATTTTAAATTTTGTTTTGGTATTAGTGTACTTAGAAGGCATTTCTTCTTCTGAAGCAGTGCAAAATAACTGAGCAAATCTGAGGTTTTACCTGTACTTGGTGTGCTTCATACTGGAGTCTACACTTGACTGATGTGGTACTAAGTCAACAAATTAAACTGGTAAATGTAGATCTCCTAGCTGTTCAAAATATTTACATATAATCTTGATTGCTTAATTCTGATAGGTAGTTACTATAGCAATGAGGTGTGTACAGCATAATATTGACATCATTTCTTACCCTTGTTAGAGAAAGACACAGGTAAATATAGATTTGAAGAAGTTTCCTTCCAGGTTTAACTAGTATATTACTTCTGTGCTTTAATGCCACACTAGTAAATTTAAGAATGGATTTTTTTGGTTTAAACATACGGTTTGAATGAAATATCCTTGTGTTTATCAATAGGAAAAATTAATCCCCTGCCTGTTGAGGCTGAGACAGGCTAATGATGAAAGTCTTCAGGCTGCTGTTAGGGAAACGTTAGCTCTGATTGGATATACAGACCCTGTGAATGGCTGGGGAATTCGAGTCCTCACCATCGATGGAGGAGGAACAAGGTAAAACTTCTGGGGTTTTACATACTTGTAGTCTTTTTTTTTATACTGTAACTAGAAGTAAAATTTCAGTCTTTCTTTGGTAGATTAATGCCAAAAGAGACAATTTGCCAGTTACATTTCTGTTACAAGAGACTATCTAAGGGATGGGTGTTGTTTTTGTATGCATTTCTGCTTGAATTCTGCACTTGTTTTGGTGCTCATTTTGCCATACACAGTCATGTTGCTCTGTCCCAACAGAGTTCACGCTGCCGCATGCCAGATACTCTTTGGTGCTAGAGAAGCACAAGTCTGATGGTCTCTATTGCACCTCTCCCATTATTTCAGATACATTGAGTTGAAACCAAACAAACCCCACACTGGAAAATACTATGCCCCAGGGGCATTATATAGCCTGGTTAAGACCAAAATTTAAGTGCTGTGTAGTGGGGATGCAACTAAATTCTGTCCTTAGTCTACATCCACAGAAGCTGATCACCCCCCAAGCCCTTGCTATAAAACAATATGGTTGTAGCTGTTAAATATTGTCTTTGGTATGCTTGAGTATTTCATTCATATTTAGTATTCATCCTTCTGTTTTAACTGTGTTCTGCTGCTCTTTTATTTCCTGAAATGTTCAGGATTCTTACCGTTGCAGTTATTATAATTAGTTAAAATGAAGCAAAGGTGATTAAAAATTAATACAGCTATGTAAGCTAAGACTGCCATTGTATGTGAAGGGGAATTTTGTGTTTCAGGGGTTTAGTTGCACTTCAGACTCTACGGAAACTAGAAGAATTAACTGGAAAGCCGGTTCATCAACTTTTTGACTACATCTGTGGCGTAAGCACAGGTAATTATTAAGCCAACAGTTGGAGTTTTGCTATATATATAGTAAAAGAACATCTGAGTATAAATATGGATTTTGTGGTTTCTGACTTAGAGTGTCAGCTGGGAAAATACAGTTGTGATTTCTAGAGCCTTTCTTTTTGCTTCTGAGTAAGAACTTTAGGCAGTTCATGGTAAGCTTTTGGCTTCAAACTGATTTGTTGTTTTTTTAATTTATGTGAAGTCTTCAGTTTGTACACAGAAACAGTTATCTTAGGTATTTATGGAGCTTTACAGACTACTAAGGTAATATCCCTCAGGAACTGATACTGGGTCAGTCATGTTTCCTTTATTAAGTTATCAGCAATGTTTCATCTTTCTTAATTACCTTCCAGAAGGACAGAATGTGCCTGGAGCAAGCTCTTGAGTGATGTAAATTAGAGGAAGTGGTCAGTGCTGTGGTGCCCTCTGTTCATATTGGTCTGTACAGGCTGGAGGAACGGCTTGGCAGGTTCACTAAAGCCAAATACAGAGCCCTCCATCTCAGGGGGGCTGATGGCCTAAAACCAGCTTTGTTCTTGTTTGGAGCAAGCTGGACATGATTCATCACTGTACTCTAGAACAAAGAAAGCTGATCACATTGGCTTGCATGGACAGGAACGTACCCAGCAATTTAAGGGTCTCGGTTTGGCCACAAGTGCCTTGCTATGGGCTCCTCTATGAACCCTTAATCTTTTGGGTATGTTTTTGTACATAATGGATGAGTGGCAGAGAGCCAGGGGACTGGAGCTCATGACACGTAAAGGAGAGAGTGCAAAAACTGGGTTTATTTGGCCTTGAGATGGCTGAGTGGACCTTTATCCTGCTTCAGCTAATGGGAGAATCAAGAGAAAATGGATCTAGAATAATTTCGAAGGTGTAGAGTGAGTGGTAGGAGAAAAGCCAGCAGTCATGTTGGAGTATGGTAAGTTGTAATTAGGTACAGGATCGTGTTCTTCTTGCTGGGATGGTCAGACACTGTCAGGAGTTTCCTGCAAAGGCTTTGTAATCTTCGTCCATGGGGATACTCAAAATTTGTTTGAACAAGTCCTGAGTAACCTTTCTAATTGTACCTGTTGGAACAGAAGGCTGGACAGGTCCCACCCAGACTTAATTGCACTTGTGACTCAGTGATAAGTTACGCCTCCCTAGAAAGTAGAAAATTCCACAGCATGAGTTTCTCCTTTAAAGACAGTAATCTACTTTGGAATTTGGTAGACCAGTAACAGCACAATTATCTTTTCTAACATAAGAGATATGCTATGGTTTACTAGCTCAGTTTCCTTTAGAAACCCACATCCTTCAATTTTTTTTTCTATGCTTATATTCTTTATCATTTAATTCAGAAATTATATAAAACACAGATCACCATGGGTAAAGTGTGTTTCAAGAGATTTGCTTAATAGAAAAGTAGTGGAGGAAAGTGTGTCCTAGACAGAATTTGTTTGTAGGCACAATATAGTTCCCTGCTTCACATTTTTATTAATCTTCCAACTAAATCCTTTGTTAGTTGCTTTAGCAGTAAGTGGTTGTTTCTTTGGAAGAGGGTTTCCCTAAAAAATACTTCTCCAGTGTTGTCTTCAATGATAATAAAGGTGTTTTACCTTGGATAGAGAGGCCTTGTGTTCTTAATTTACTCCCACTACTGTCACTGGAACTAACTTTGTTTTTAATTTTTCCTCAAATGTTGGGATTTATGACTGCTAGTAAGTACTTAGCATATTCTTTTCAATTTTGTTTACACAATTAAGCTGTTGTCTGCAGTTGCCCAGTTATCAGTAATAAATGAGAGGGCATGGCCGGGTGAGGCTGTGCCTGTCTGCCAGCGCTGCTGGCAGCTCTGTCTGTATAATTCAGACACATGCTGATAGTCTTGCAGCCAAATGAATTGTGCTTTACAAGAGCGATGGATTCAGTGATTGGAAGGTTGCCTCTTGTGCACTGCACTTCTCTTTTCTGCTGCAGTTTCTGTACTTCTCACCGTTCTTCAGCTGTTTTGCCTTTGAGGTTTGAAATGCCCTTGCAGTGAATTCAGCATCGCTGTCTGTAGTTGTCTTCCCTGTGCCTCTCTTCATTGGGTGTCAGAGGGTATAAATGCGAGCAGTCACAGAGAAGGATCATTGCAGTGATGCTGTAATAGGCCCTGCATTCCTTGAATCTGCTCATCAAAATAGCAAATGGATGATATTGTAGCATTGGTGCTGGAGAGTTCAGGGGAAGAGAATATGGCAGAGGATTTGCATGACTTGGGAAACTGGTGTTTCTCTGCGGCTAGGTGTGAAGCCTGTGTAATTCAGCAATTGAGAAGGTTTCTCTTGGTGAAACTTTGTGTCAAATAGGCCCAGGTTGCCATGAGCATGTGTGCTATCTTTTAAGAACCTGAGACCACCAATCCACTAATGCTCAGCTGTTGCAGCTGTGAGCATTGTGAGGGTGAAAAAGGGTTTGGAAAGCGTGTTTCTTTAAAGCCAGCTGTAACTTCCTGGATGTAATTTTCTCTGCACATGCATTGTATTTTTACTCTTATTTCAATAATTGGCATATTTTAAAATTAATTTTATTCAAGCCTATTGAAAAAAAAAAATCATGTGTCCTAATTATTCCTGATGTTAATCACATGTTTTCACAGTATGGCACAGCTAGATTTAAAGGTTATGTGTGTCCCTTTTGGTTTAGTATATCTAAGAATTGTAGTAATGCATTAATTGGTTTTTTTTTCACAGTTCTTTTAGTGATATTTAGCAGCAGTGCTTTTTGAGTGCTGTTATTTTGTTCCTGCAAGGGTAGGTCATAATTTTTGCTAGGCACACACTAGATGGCAGCATGTATGAAATTAATTATAAATGGCTGCCACCAAATGTAATCCAAACTACTGAAATCTCCTTTATTTATGTTGAATTTTCCTAGAATATGTCTCTACTGATTTAAGAGTTTGCATGGTAGCAGATAATGCTCCAAATAAATTTTTAGTATCACAGCATAGATTTCTCTTGCTCATTTTTTCTTTTCAGGTAAAGCAGTGGATTTCATTTGCTTTCTGCCATATGCTTGTTGTAATCTGCAAAATGAAATAATGTAATGTTTCGACTTCTCATATTTCTGTTTTTGAAAATAGACTTTTTCTATCTTGTATATGTTCTTTTAAAACATGTTTTATGATCTCTAAGCAAGAATTTAGTGACATAAATGTCAATTGGTCTTGCTGTTTTACGACAGATAACCCATTAACCTATGAACTACCTTAACTAGTAATCCATTTTTGTAATCTTACTCCAGGATACATTTTACATTGCAAAATTGTTTTGTTTTTTTTCAGGAGCTATATTAGCTTTTATGTTGGGGTTGTTCCATATCCCCCTGGACGATTGTGAAGAGCTGTACCATAAGTTAGGATCAGATGTTTTTAAACAGAATGTCATTGTTGGAACAGTCAAAATGGGCTGGAACCACGCCTTTTATGACAGTGATATATGGGAAAAAATGCTCAAGTAAGTAAAAGATGATCAGGTGAAAAATAATTAGTGCAATGTCTAACTGCATTTGGTTTTGTTATTGCTTCACTGGTATGCAGATTCTTAAAATGACTAGAAAATACTGATGTATCTTCTCATTCTTTTGAAATAGCTGTTTTTTATATTTACTAAGATGTTGAAAGCTTTTAATGTAATGATTTATGTTTCTGAGGAATAAAGTAAGCTTTACTGCACTGATTTCTGATTATATTCCTGATTCCTATGTGTTTGGCAGCTCTGCTTGATCTGACTCATTACAGATTTGCTACAAATTTTAGTAGCCACCTGCTGTGCCCTTTTTAGTAAAGGAGATTGGTGAAAAACGAAATAATGTGCTGTAGTAGGGGTTTTTAATGTTTGCTGCTGTATTGGAGGGCTTTGTCCATTGCCACTTTATTTGAAAGGGAAATGAGCAGTAAGGGTTGCAATGAAAAATAATCCAGTGTCAGAGTTGCCTGTGAAGTGTATTCACTTGCATTGATGGCTATTCAGGAAAAGCCACTAGAAAGAATTATTGTATTACAGGTTTTATTTCTTAGTTTTCTTTATCTGTTTTTGTATTGATGGTTCAATTGTTTATAATTTTTAGCAAACTAATGTCATAGTTTCCCAACCAGCATACGCTGACACTGCCACTGAAAGAACCGAACAATCATTCTGAGAGAAAATGTACAATAGTAAAAGGCTCCTTCTGATGAGTTCATTTGGAAATGTGATTGCTGTGTTTTATGGGATAAAAAGAGTTTTTATGACTCTTTTATACTGCCTGAATTGTAAGCATCTTACTTCTTTGATGAAGTGGAAGAGAGAAGCTTCTAAGTACTTTTTCTGTGTTCTTACATATTTTTAGAAATAAATACATTTATCAAATTAATATAATGAGCTTTCTTCTCAGTTATCTGAAGGTCTTATTTTAGAAATTAGATTTTTCTCTGTCTTCCCTCATTTCCTTCGCCACCCAATTAAAAGAAATCTTATGATAATCCCAATAACCTCATGTGAAAGTATTTTACATGCATTTAATTAAAATAACTATTGTTTTTCTGCAGCTACATGTAGCACAGGAGTAACACTGTTATAGCATGGAGAAACTGCTTTATGTTTTGTTTCTAATCTAAAGGCATTTCTTGTGCTGTGTGTGTTTTTGTAGTTTAAATGGTAACTTGTCAGTTTTGCTTGAAATAGAGACGATCAGTTGACAATGTACAGACACGTAATACGTATTTAGTCCTACCACAATATTAGTGGTGGTATTTTCTGTCAGAGGGTATTCTTGGTGAAAATAATTAAGTTGATATTCCATCAGGCTAATGTTCCATGCATTCATGGGGTATGTTATAAATTGCATTTCAGAAAATGGAAACTAATTTTGGTTAACTGATATTTTATTAAGAGTACTTAAGGGAATTGGTTTCATGTGTTCTGTATATGTCCCTTTTAACTCCTCTTATTATTTCTTGAGTTGCAATTTGAGGACTGATTTTAATCATTTACATTATGCAGAAGATTTTACTTACAATATATCAGTCTATGTAATGCTATATTGAATTGCATTTGTTAGAACCTGGCTTATAGTTCCAACTTCTGTTTTCTTTTGACTGTTGTTGACATATACAATTTTCTTCTTGCATGCTGTCTTAAGAAACTACTGGAGAAATTTGGTGAGCAGCTAGGGGTTTTCACAAGCTAGCTAAAATCTCATGTTGGGACTTTATATAGTCTTGAGAAGGAATCAATCACTGTATGGAGCACAGGATAAAAGTTACACGTTCTGATTTGGTAGGAAAACGGATAATGCTTGTGTTTGGGAATACAAGTAATAATGCTTCAGTATTTGTTTTGCAGAGTGGAATATAAATTGACACTGCACTCTAGTGACTAGATGGGCAACATATTCCTTACCAGGGGTGGTATAAAAGTCTCTTCTGTAGGTTTGGTAAAGATGTTATGGTTTCCTGGAACTGCTGTTATTGTTGCAAGAGGGTAAAAGTTACAGTTTTGCCTTTTGCATTGAGCGCTCTTTCTCCAGAGTATTTGCATCACTGCTGTAGCTCGTTATAATGTTTCTTCCAGCATATGGTTGGCAATATGTTCTTCATAGCATTGGTGAAATAAGTGCTGCAATATTAGTGACTTGAAGCAATGAAAGAGCAATGTTTGTGAAAGAGACTCATTGTTTAAGTAGGTCATGTCTAGAGGACATAGGTCACAGACAGACACAAACAAAGTAGATAAACGGAAAAATAGGATGGCAAAATAAATAACGTGTAAAGTAATAACTGATGAGTGGAAAAATGTAAAATGCTTACAGGATTTAAAGTAACTCTAATATGAAAAGTGATTTGGGTGTTGTCACAGACAGTTTAATGAAACATCTCTATGGTTGTGGTCAAACAAGATGATTCAGTGTGTGACAGTTGAGATTGAAAATACAGAAAATACTGTAATGCCATTATATTAATTTACAATACAACTTCATTTAAAATATCATTTACAGTCCTGGTTTCCCCATTTTAGAGATTATTTCTGTTGCAAGGTAGAAGAAATAGACAATGTCCTAAAGACAACACACATTAGGATTCTTTATCATTAACAAAAGCAAACAAATTAAAGTGGTAATTTGAGATGGTAAGGCATCTTGAGAATTACCAGTTTCTTCTTTTCTTTGATAACACAGGACTATTCAATAAAATTAAAATTAGAAGGCTTTATTTTTTAACACAGTATGTGAATAAACTGTGGAAATACTTCTGCTGTGACTTTAAAAAATATTTTATTTAATATGCAATTACAATATTAATGCTAGCAAAAGAACTGAAATAAATGTGGAGGTGATTTTAAGATTTTCTGCTAAGACTGAAATGTCTGAAATTGCTCAGTAGTTGAAAGGATTTCTTATACCTACTCTGGAGTATCACTATCTGACCTTCATAAAAAACAGGATGTGATGAGATAGTTATTCAGTTTGATGGTTCCTATAATTAAGCAGAGGATATTGTTTATGCATATTTTAATCTTTGCATTTGGGAAAAAATACCTAATACAGACATTTCAGAAGTAGATGAAAGTGATGCAAATCTGTAAATGTCTTTGATATCTAACCTCTGTCAGTCTCATTTCTTTTATTCCTACTTCATGGTGCTGTGTGCCTTCGTCTCCTTCTGTAATCAGTTAATGAGTGCAGATGTCGCTCTTCCCCTTCTGGCTGGTGATTCTGAGACTAGAGTCAGTGCAAAAATAAACCAAAACAGTGCCACTGGTACAAGAATTGTGTCAGCAGGAGTTTTCCATTGTAGGATGGAACCTGTCTTCCTTTCTCCCTGTCAAGGACATGTACTCAAGCCATCCCTCAATCACAAATATCCACTAGAAGAGCAGCAGATTGTCCTAATTACACATACAGTCAACTGTCTGCACAGAGGACTGCTGCTACTGTAGCCTTTAAAGCTTCTTTTATCTTCTGACCTGAGTAGGTTGATAAAGGTGTTGTTTTTAACAGTGGAAACACTGCTCTGTCCTGTCATGGGTGCAACCTGTAGATGGATGATCTCGAAACAACAGCACATGGAATATCTTTATTTTAAAAGTGTGCCAGTATGGAAAGCTGTCATTGCAGAACAAGGCAGATGCACGACCAGCGTTTGGGTGGGCTGTGCTTCTAGGGGAGGAGGAAAGCTTGCTTATTTTAAGGAAAACCTGTTTGGAATCATTCAGTGACCACGCACTCTGTAGGAGTTTTATACCTTTATTGTAAGCAAATCAAAGTTGAAGTAGGTGGTGAGGTGAGATTATGGGCTAGTATGGTAATTTGCTCCAGTCTCCTCTACTGTGCAGAAGGGATATGTCTAGTTAGCATTGGGAATACTGACCCTGATATGATGAGAAATTACAATGCTGACCATTAGTGTGATTTATAAATATGTATTAATTTGAAAAAAAATATTACCTCAAAAAGGAATGGTAAATGCATATTGGATTACTGTTATGGAAGGCTACATGTAAATGTTTTAACTTTCTTCTAAAAATTATGTGGAATGCCATCTTTCTTTCTGTAGTTTTTGTTTCTGTAAAGACAGAAAGTGATTTTTCATTCTTGTATGAATGAACCACTTGGTAAGGATGTAGGTTTTTTGATTCCTGAATGTAGGAAAGTATTTTTTCTAACTATGTAGTTGAGTAATCCTAATGATTTATGGTTAAGTATGTGAACTGAGTAACTTGAATCAAGACCTCTTCAGTCACTCTTCAGACTTATTTCCAACACACTGTAAGGTTTGAAAGGTCAGTCCATTAAAGTCAGTTGTAGAAATCTGATTGCTAAAGTGAAATACAAATATTGCTTCTTTTAAATGCAAAGGTTTCAGAAACAAGGATGTTAAAAATGTACATCTTGTTCATGCTGAACTGATGGAGCATTTTCAATTTTTACACTCTTTTGTAGAGAAAAAATGGGCTCAAATCTTATGATTGAAACTGCAAGAAAGTCCAAATGTCCAAAGGTAAGTACAGTTTTCTAAGGTAAATACTGACTGTATATTTCACAATGTACTTTTAAGAGTTCTGAGTTGATTCTATATCTAGAATCATGCTATCTACAGACAGCATGAATGTTGAAGTGCTTTTCAGGCTTCCATATGTGATAACCCATGCTTTTAAAGAACAAAAATTAATTAGATTCTTAAATTTCGGGAGCAATTTCTGATTTTTTTGTTACTTCTAGTTGGAATATATTGCAGAGATGCTAAAAAAAGTGTAAGCATAGAAATACTGGGTCAACACTTCAGGGTTGTGCAAAGCTTGCTTTTTTCATGTGAGAATTCTAGTGTCTGGAGATTCTGTCAGGTCAGCTGTGATCTGTGTTACTGTGTTGCGAGAGGACAGGGTTTCTTCTCACTTTTTTTGAAGTACCTACTTTTCTCATTCACATTCTCCCAAGATCTCTTTTCTTCCTGTCTGATAGAAAAGGCACCAGGTCATAGGAGGGGTGTTGCATACAGCAGCATGAGAGTGAAAGATGAGAAAGCATGTGTATTTTATTTTTGGTGAAGGATAGGGTGTGAAGAAAGAAGAGAAATATAATAGGATATATTTCAGAACAATCTGTAATTAACAGGTGTTTTGGTGTCAGAGCACTATATTCAATGCTTTGCTGTTAAATGGAAGATATTCACATTTTTCTAAACATAGAAACGTGTGCCTTACTGACTGCGTTCCTAGTCCGTGTCTAAAACAAGGAGATGAAAAGGCTGGTGTGGTATGTTGCTTTCTGAGGGAGAAGCTATCCTATGTTGACTTGAAAGTTATCTTTGAACCGGGATCTTTGGCTTCCTTCCATGTTCTTCAGTAATAAAATGTGAATATAAATAGAGTTGAAACTAGCTGTTCCCAGTAATCGCTTTATAGTGCTGTCAGTGGTGGCACTCTTTCAAGGCACAGCAAAATCAAAATAAAACGTGCAGTTCTCTGCTCTGCTGCTGTTAAATTCATGGCAATATGGATTTTTCCGGAAGGTGATGAGCACTTTGCAGCTTAGACTGCATCATGGAGTGTACATGGGTATTGCCAAATATGAAACCATCCTTTAATAAGTTTTCTATTAAATTTTCTGAAGTATTTTCTCTTACTGCTTCTGGTAGTGCTGAGAACTAAACCCTCCTTATGAGAAAAACAGGAAACTTTTTCTCCATCAAATAAATGACAGAGCACAAATCAGGGAGTTTTGCTTTTGCATTGTAATGTGGAAGTTATACTGTTTATTTTTTCCTATAAGGATGAATTTACAGTGAATAAAATTATTTAAATTAAGTAGCTGAGGAGTAAAAATGCATACAGTGATATCCCAGTATCAGCTGTGCTGTTGAGTAACATTTCATGAAAACACCCTACTCTGTAAAACAGTAAACAAGATAGAATTGAAAACCCACTTGGCTGCTAAAGTGTTGTTCTGACAGTGCCAGCCAGGCTGGCTGCATCACCTCTAAAGGTCTTGCACATTCTAACACCGTAACTCCATGTACTTTCTCTCGTGATTAGATCTGTAAGGTACATTCTTTTTGTCGTCATTGTTGGGGTTTTATCAATGAGAATACTGTTGTGGCTTTTCATGTAGATGAACATAGATGAATGTGATTTCTGTTATTGATATTTCAGTATCTTTACAGAAAAGCCTTGCAAGACTTACATTTGATTCTTGTGCAAGAGAGATTGTTACTACAATTCTTTCACTCCAGTTGCAATACTAAGTAATAATTTTCTTGGAGAAAGAAATTGATTGACAGTTCTAATATTTATATTCAAATGGTATTGTTGTATTGCTGGTTACAGACTTCTGAGAATGAAATACTATTTCAAAAGGAAAGTATTTTTGA
>VWZN01003307.1:2853-18795 GCA_013396955.1 Regulus satrapa
GAGGAAGGGGAGGTGTGTGGAGAACTGGAGTCGGCTCATGGGTCCTAAAAGTGTCTTTGTGAGACCGTGGGGCCAAGGCTGAGACCTGGCTGCAGGAACCAGAGACTGCGTTCGAGAGCACCGGCTGCCCCAGGGAAGGGCTGCTGAGGCCGCCCTCCTCCCCATGTCCCGGGCTGCTGCTCCTCTGTCCGTCCCCACGAACCACGTAAACAGGCAGGAGCGCGGCCCTGTGGCACACTTTAATTAAGGCATGGAGACACTGACTTCGCCTTTCCCCAGAGGATTGCAAAAGGCCCAGGCGGGCCCCGCGCTGCAGCTCACGGCCATCCCTGCTCCGACACGCGCTCTGGCCCCCACGTTACAACACAGGGCTCTGACTCACCAGCCCTTCCCAGCCCGCTGCTTCCCAAGCCTGCAGACATCTCAGGGATCCCTCAGATGGATGTAGGGGGTCTGTCTCCTCTGCACTCCACTGGAGGGAGCTGGATGCGGTAGGCTGGACATGGCACAGTCCTTGGGCCTCTGCTTGGAGCCCCAGAGCGAGGACAGGGTTCTGGAGGAGTCACCCCGTGACTGGAGGGTGTGGGAAAGGGAGCGTAACCTCTCCAGGTCCTCTGACCCCAGCAGGCAGCGACACCACGGTCCCTCGATGCTCACTGGCTTCTCAGTGGCTCTGGGAAGCCACTGCCACATCTGGCTGAGGTGTGGTGACAAGACAGTCCCATTTTGGCCACACGTGGGTGCCGTCAGGAGCTAGGCCCAGGCGGAGAGGAGCAACATACCCCAGCACTGCTGCTGATCCTGCTCCTGGCTACAGGCAGAGTGGGGACATGATGGGGGGACCAGGGAAGCCTCCAGTTTGGGATGCTGGCTGTTCCAGGGAGCCTACAACATCAGGAGTGGATCCAGCACCTCCTCCTGGCTGCCAAGGGCCAGCACTGCTGATGCCGTGACCCAGGCACCAGATCCCTGTCCTTCCTTGCCTGTGTGTTGGAACAACCTCACCTCATTCCTGAGAGACAGTCAGAGCCCCATGGCAAGGTTTAAAGCCAGGAAAGCTGATTATTGCCTTTGTCTCAAGGGAAGGGCGAGGAGGCCATCGGGGCACCACGCTCCTGAGGCCAGGGGAAGAGACCTGCATTCTCGGGTGTGGGCTCTGTGAAGCTGGAAAACAGCTGTGTGTCTCTCATTAATGTTTTCTGGTTTTGCCATGGTTTGAAGGCTGGTTGTGACTACGAGCTCTGGATAAAACCCAGCGCAAGTGCCCCTGGCGTGGTGTTTACACACCCACATCCCACCCCAGGCCTGGGCCTTTGGCCAGAGACAGGGTTTCTCTCCTCAGGCTCCCGTCCCACTGCTCAAATGATGCATGGAAGAAGAGATTTAAAAGGAGAGAAGAAGGTGGGAGGGAGGAGGCAAGTCCAGATTCTCTTCCCTCCCTCCCTCCCTCTTCTCAGCACTTTGCAAGCACGGTGTCTTTGCAATGTCCGCTGGAGGAGAGAAAACACCTCCTGCACGTGCCCGAGGCTGGATGTGTGTTTGGGCAGGGATTGCCCCACGGTGTAGCCAGCCCCAGGCATGTGACCCTGATTGTGTCCTACTCTCTGTCCCCCTTCCTCATGCTGTCCCCAGCAGGACACCACCCAGAGCCACCCCACAGGAGTCCCCACCCAGCCTGGGCCACCTGTCTGCCCCAAGCTGCCCCTGAAGTGTCCCTGGCCAGCATCCTGCAAGGACACCTGCGGAGAGCCACCGCTCCTTCGTCTCATCCCTCCTCGGCGCCTTGGCACACCTGGGAGAAGACGGATACAAAACGCACACGCACACACTCACAAAACCAACCCCAAATCTGGATCAGTATCAGAGAGAATTAATTACTGGCTCATGCATATTCAGATGAGAAACTCAGCTGAACCTGGCGGCGCCTTGGGCGGCCCTGCAAAGGAGAATTCCTCTGGAGAGATATAAATCACCGCTCCCCTCTATTGCTTTCCCTATGGAGCGCTACCTCCTGGGGAAGAACTGAACCTTGATTTCCTTTTCTCCCCTCCTTCTCCTTCGTTTTCAATCTGCGCGGGGCCCCTGTAATTACAATGGGCTGCTTTAGGGCTTGAGTTATTTATTGGGTAACAGGGACACACCTACCTGGCTCCAGCCGCCTGCGAGCCCGCGTGTTGCAGCTTGTCCTGCGTACCCAGCAGCGCCGTGCCGTGCCGTGCCGTGCCGTGCTGTGCCACTTTAGCTCGAGACAGCACGGGCAGCAGCAGCAAAGGGGGACCACCATCCTCACCTGATGCACTAAAGGCACTCCCGTGGTGCTGTAGCCCCTGCGAGCAGGGGCGAGAGGCACGCTCTCGCTAATTGCAAAACACCGTCTCGCACGCACGTTCGGGATGCCGCTGGAGCTAACACCACTTGTGAAATCCTTGGCCCCGTTTTATAGATGGGTAAAGTGAGGCATGGAGCAGGGAGGTGATTTCCTCAGGATCATCCCCAGATATCGGAAGGAGATTCCCCCCCACCACCTTCCAACCAACAATGTGTGGCTGGGAAAGAAGGTGCCGGCCCAAGTGCTCTGCTCAAGACTTCGGCTGGTGGGCCCTGTCCCCCGTGCCTCTCCTTTGCTTCCCGGTGGGAATCCTCTGCCCAGCTCCACATGCCCCTGCCCAACCCCTCTCCCCCCATAGACAGGCCTGTGTGCTCAGAAGAGACGAGCACTCGGGGCTGGAGACCACATGGCTGGAGGGAATTAAATAATTGATGGACCAGAAGTCTCAAGCAGATACCAAATCTCCAGGGGAAGCATTCGAGAGGCAAAGCAGAGCCCTGGACAAGACCCTTCCCTTTGATACGATGCCAACACATCTCATTCCTGCCTGGGGCTTCTGGTGGCCTGAAGATGTGCTGGGGATAGGAGAGCTCCTCCACTCATCTCCCAGCTTGCCCCTCGCGCTGCCGGAGCTCTGGAGGGACTGGCCACCTTCCAGCCCAGCAGGGAGGAGCCAGGGGAAGGAGGCTGCTGCTTCCAGGCTGCAACCCTCCTGCTCGGGATGGCTGCCACTGAACAGCACCTTTGGAAAGAGTGGGCTGAGCAGGAAAGAGGAAAGAAGTCTGCCACATCAAGGTGGGTGCTTGGCTCTTCCCTGTACAAGAATGTGGGGCCACTAGAAAGCAGCAAGCTCCACTCCAGTGAATGGGAGAGCGCTCCTGCCACAGCTGAGCTGTGGCCTCCTTGCTGTGGGAGCATGGAAAACGGCTTGAAAGTTTACAGGCAAAAAGCAACTGGATAAATTCAGCAGAGAAATTGGAAGAAGTTAAATCCAGTGGTCCCACTCCCTGTTCTGGAGATCCCTCAGTTGCAAAACCTCAGTGGCTGGGAGAGGGTCACTGCCTAACAGTCCCTCTCCTTCTTCCTGCCCTCAGCAGGAGGTGCTGGTCACCCACTGCTGGCCCGGCCACCATGGACATCAGCTTGTCACAAGGTGAAAGGACCCCCATGCGATGGCCGTGGAGCCCAGGCATCAGCCTTGCAGGGTTGCAGAGGCAAGAGGAACAGGTTTTCCCACCCTAAGCACTGATCAGGAGCTGCGATGGGATTTGCCAGGCTGCAGCGTGAAGCATCTCTCTGCATTAGACATATTTGTCGATATTTAATCCACCAGTAAAAGCAGTGCATGACCAAATTGGATATTTAATTTAATATATGCTAACCAGGAGCTGGTTGGCACTGCACCCAATGGAAAATGTTTGCTGCCCTCTCTCTTTTTAGCAGATTTTTCATGAAAAGTTGTGGATTTTTTCCTAGTAATTTATTCATATATATATATATATTTTTTTTTCTTTTTTCCTTTAGGTAATAAGAATATGATCAGAAAATGACAAATTTCATTTACCAACTCTGGATTTTAATGAGCAAACTGTTTGAATAACCATTTGGACAACTATTGGAAAAAAAAAAAAAAAGGAAGAGAAGAATGGTTTTTAAATCCTCAAAATAGCTCCCCCCTCCACCAACTTCAGTAATTTGCAGAAGAGCAGTTCCTTCATTTTTTTTTTTTTTTTTTTCCCCCAGCATACTAGATTAAACATTTGAGAGTGTTTGAAGCTGGCAAGAACTGCATTTCTAACTACTGATGTCATGAAAATATAAATTGGCAGATTTTTCACGCTGGGTCAACGTGTAGCGATAAGCACAATGCCATACCTTTAGGAGCAGTATTTGTTGGTAAACAGATGGGGAGCAGCCTGGAATGTCCATAGTCAATAATACAGAGCCAACGTGCACTGCCGGGCTGGCTGGCGGAGCCATAAATTGAGGATCTTCCTGGTGGAGCCTGGGCCATCCTGGGCTGTCACTGTTGAGCCCGTTGTGGGGAAAATACACAACGTGGAGAATCACAATGAATAATTTAGAGAACCGTCCTTGTTCACCGTTCTTCAACTGCCCATTGACTCATTTCTGCTGCTCCCGTTTCAAGCAACTGGAGGAATCCTTCCTATTTTCCATGCCAAATATAGCAGTTTTTCCAGAAATGCTCAAACACACAGGCCAGGAAGTTTCCCTTCTCTGGGTGAGTCACTGGAAGTTCAGGCTGCATTTTCATGATTGCTTCAAGCCGATCGAAATCTGTGCCAGTGCCAAAGGGGAGTCCAGCTCTGCCGGCGTGCGGCCTCCCTCGCTGCTTGTGCAATGAAAAGGAATTAGGGAATGGACTCTGCCTTTTTTTTTTTCCTTTGTTCTTTTTTTTTTTTTAAATTTTCAGCCAGTTTATTTGGCCAGCTCACAGTCTCATGGCTGTGCAGGCTTTAGGGGAGTTTGTCTGATCTGGGAGATATGTTATAAGGATGCTCCTTACATCAGTGGGTAAGAGCAAAGGGGATATGGGGGAAATGCCCCCCATATCTGCATTTCTGTGGGGTCACACTGTCACTCAGCTCAGCTGCAGAGCTTATGAAGTCTGTGCTCACACTTCAAGCCCCAGGACAGGAACACAGGGAAGATGCCTGCCAAAAGATTTTCCTGTGTGGTATTTCTGAAATTCTGGACAAGACTGGGCACATCACGACCATCATGTATCTCAGGACTGTCACCCACTTGTTAATGATGGTCAGAAATCCTACTCCAGTGGAGACACCTGTGACAGGCAGGATTTTGGAGAGAAGAGATATTTTAGCAGGATCATTCTCTTCCTACTTCTTTCCTTTACACTTTCCTGCATCCCTAGGCATTTATTTTAGCTACTGTCCACATTGGTTCCCAAAGAAAGTGAGCCTTTCTCCCATTTTTGCTGCTCATTCCTTTCTAATTATTGCAAACCCATGGGACCAATTGTAAACAAATTTTGGTGGTGATGTGAGAGGGAGATTTCTAGATCTTCTTGCAATGTCCTGGAAACGAGTGGCTCAGCAGAGGGGGACACTCACTGGCACCCACCCTGAGAGACCTGCACTGGCTTCTATTAGCCACCAGAAATCCACACCAAGCACCGTGTCTGAAGCATGGCTTTGAAACTGCAATGTCCCCCGTGCTCCCCAAGGGTGCACCTCAGCTTTCCCCAGCTTCACTCCTGCTCCTTCCTTAGTGGCTTTGGGACAACCATTGCTCTTGCAACCCCGTGCCCTGGGGTTTTGGGGCTGCATGAGGGTAAACAAGCATGGTTTGTGTTTCCAGTGCTCTCAGGAGCTGCAGCTTTCATGGCTGGGGGATCCCTATGGCTCCGTGGCTGCTTTTAAGGAAGAGTAACTGAGGCCAGGAAGCATCTTGGCAGGTGGTGTGGGTTTGCTACAAAGGAGCTCGCATCTCTGGTGGGATATTTTGGGAGATCAGCAAAGCAGAACAGGTTGAAAATCCCTGCTCTCATTATTTTTTTTCTTCCTCACAATGTTTGTTCTGTTGTTTTTCAGAGATGGTGCTCGCCTCTTTGCAGAGAAGCCTTGCTGACAGGCAATTCCTCTGCCTGCTTTGGAAAGGCATCTCTGCTTGCCTCTGGTCTCTCCCTCCCTCCTCTGATGGAGCCTCATGGCCAGAGTTTGCTCTCACTGGCCCTGATCCAGACAGGCACTTACACAGGTCACTGCTCCAACTTGAAAGCCAGTGGATCACTCCAAAGCTGCCCTGGGGACTAACAGGTTTTCCTGCTCTATCTCCTGAAGAAGCTGGGGAAAGGAGGGAGTGTCCAGGCTAGGCCAGAGCTGGCTCTGGTGCGCGTCTCTGGGTGAGCTGTTGGAAGTGCTGGGGTAGTTGCTGCCTCCCCTCTGTGGCACTGCTGTCCCCAGGCAGTGGCACTGCCACCAGAGTGGGCAGGCCAGGCTGGGAGGGTGCCCACAGCCAGCAGCAGCCAACTGGGCAGCACCAGCGTGGGATGTCACAGCTCTGTCATGGACTGCTGGCTGCCACTGAGGAAAGTTCTTCCTTCCACAGGCTTTGCTTCCTATCTCCACTATTTCCCAGGGAAGACTGGAGCCAGGACTCACCCTTGCTGTTAAAGCCTCCAGGCAGGACCATCCCTGCCTGCCCTCCTCCTCCCCAGGGTCCTGAGGGGAAGGAACAGCCACCATTAAACTGTGATTCCCTTGGGTCCCTACAGCTTCTGCCCCACCTTGTGTATATCTCCCCACACAGAGCCAGGCAGGCTTTGGGACACTGACAGTCCCTCCCCATAGCCAGGTGACTCAGGGTATGGGGACAGAGTTTGAGGAGGACATCCCACAGTGCTCCTCTCTCCACTGCTCACCTGCAGCAGCTCAGCTCAAGCACTTTGGCCACCCTGGTGCAGTGGGGACCCCAGCTTCTTCTGCCCCACACTGGGGGCCTGGGTGAGATGCATGAAGCACTCAGGCTGGACACCCAAAATCCACAGCTGAGAGCTGACACAGGCCGGGCAGTGGGTGCTGCCGGATGCAGCAGACATGAGGCAGCCAAGGCCCTCAAGATCTGCTGCTTATCTCACTGAACATGCCCTTGGTCAGGCTCTGGAAGTGTAAATCCTCCTGGCCTTCCCCAGCGGTGCCATGTCCACTCTAGCTGAGACAATGGGGTCCCCACCAGTGCTTTCTGCACCCCAGGCATCCTGCAGCAAGCATGCCCTGACTGAGGGCTGCTCCTCTAGCACAGCCAGGACTCTGCTCCCATTCCCCAGCTGAACTGCACGGGCTTTGCCCCAGGATGTGAATTTGGGTGCTGGAATTTATCCGCGGCTGTTTTGGCTGTGGCTGAACTCCACCTCCGGGCAATGACATGGTTGTTTCCATAGTAGCTAATGGACTGGAGATGGAAGGGGGAAACACATAGCCGTGCTAAAAAGGGACTCGTGAGTAATGTGGTTTCTCCCAGCGCAGAGTAGGAACAACTTTCTAGCACTTGAGGAGCCCCTCCTTCGCCCCTCCTTCGCCGGGCGCCTGTGAAGTGTCAAGAGGAGAGCGTGTGCGGAGCTGTGCACGGGGCAGGAGGACAAGGGGGTTCCTCTGGGTGCTTGGGGGGCTTGGGGACCGTGAGAGGAGAGGGGACACATGGCAAGCATGAGAGCCTGTGGGGAGGGTGCGGCCCAAATGCTGGGGACACATATGGGAGGCATGTGGGGGTGTCCGCACCCTTTTGTGCACAGAGGGCAGTTCCCGGAGGAAGGCAGGAGCAGCCTGGCATTGTGGGGATCTGCTGGAGCTGTGGCTGTCACTGCAGCTGTGTGACACCCAGGGCATGGGTGTCTGAGGGCCCTGCTCAGCCACGGGATAATAAAGAGTGACAAGGAAAAATCTGGAGGATGCAAAGAGGCAATGGGAGAGGGCAGGACCCTTTGTCTCTGCTGCATCACTTATGCAGGCGCTGCTGGGTCTTGGTGTAGAGCAGGGTGTCAGTCCTGGCTCTGCTGCCAACCCACTCACAACTTTCCCACTATCCCTGAGTCCAGTACCTCTCCAGGAGCAGGGAGAACTGGATTTTCCTCTGTGCCACAGTCCTGGGCTTCCCCTGGCCACTCAGGCATAGAACCGTGGGGCCTCCACCTCTGACATTTCCATGGACCGAATCTCTCCTTGCTGGGAGCGGGTGTCCACGTGCAAACCGAGGGCTGATCCTGGGGACATCCTTGTGCCCATCTGTGGCTGGCAGCCCTGGCCGGATCCCTGCACCCTGGCTGCTGTTACAGCATTTTTCTTCCACTTGCACGTTCCCCAGCTTGTTCGGTTGTGTAGCTCCCGCCGTGTCCGGCTCTTTGTGTTGTTTGCTGTTAAGTAAATCACTGGCAGCTCCCCAGAGCGCTGGGTAATGGCAGGATAATTCCCAGCAAGACCCTGGTAATTCACTTGAAGGAAAGCAGAGCAGAGGAAAACAGCACTATTAGCCATTATCCTGGCCTCTCAAAGGCCTCCTCGCCTGCAGAAATGCCGCATGGTGTGGCAGGCATGCCTGCCACGGCTCCTAGACACTGCGGGCCATGGGAGGGCCAGGAGCAGCAGAGTAGGCCAGGATTCAGCTTTCCCTTGCCATCGTGGACAAGCAGGTGAAATGTGGTCGAGTGCCTCCACCTGCCATGGGCACAAGTGGGTGGATGTCACTCCTGGGAGGAGCACCCCAAGGACAGCAGTCAAGCAATGCAGAAGTGCCCATTGGATGCTCCAGCTTTAGGTCTCCCACCAAGAGCACAGGATGCATGGCTTTACTGAGCTCTCAAGCTGCAAGAGTCACCAGGCACCTGCCCTGCTGCTGGCAGGGGTCTGGTAGCCAGAATATGCAGGAGGACAGTCACAATACTCTGGCTTCCATGGCTCCTGGCAGCTCCTCTGGAGCTGGGGAGGGGGGCTTTGCAACCTGCATCAGCAAAGGTCATGTCCCTTCCACACAGCCTCAGCACCTTTCGCAGCTCCCTGTTGTTGGAAGCCCCCGATCCTGGCTGGGGCTCAGTGGAAACCAAGAGCGTGATTTCTGCTGGGGCCTTGCCAGGGGCAGCTCCAGAACCACCCCTGCCCCACTCTGCACCCGCAGGATCCCCATCCATGTTCACCAGGGCTCTCCAAAAAGCTCCAGCACCACCCCTGCCCCACTCTGCACCCGCAGGATCCCCATCCATGTTCACCAGGGCTCTCCAAAAAGCTCCAGCAGTGTTTCTGAGTTGCACGGGCAGACGTGTGGCACAGTGACGGCAGACCCCAAAGAGCCTGGAGGAAGCTTGGAGGTGACAGGCTCCCTTGCAGAAGCCACTTGCTTCCTTCCAGCTCTGCAAAGGGGCACCGAGCTCCTCTGCAGACCTGCCCCTGAAGTGCCTGTCGGCATTTCTGAGAGAGGCCTCTGTTTGCAGAGCTGCTGAACTTCCCCCCTGAGCCTCCCAGCAGCGGGAGGGTGCCCGGAGCCGGGGGCTGCCCACAGCAGCACCCAGGAGGGCGAGGTGAGCTCCTGCCCCACCCAAACCCACGCTCAGAGCCCTTGGCATGCGCACACAGACGGGCACCCACACACCGAGGAATGCACACAAAGGTGCACAGCCTTATAGACATGGATGCAGGTTTTCTGATGCCTCTCATTGGCTGGCTCGAGAGCAACGTCCCGGCTTTGCCGGCAGCAACAAAGGCTTCCAAGCCAGGCTAATAGTAAAAGTAGTAAACTTTAAGGGGGAAGGCTTTCCTGACTGTTTCTGCAGTGGTAGTTGCCACTGCTGCCTGACAAAGGCTTTCTCTCTGTTCACTTTATGCACATTTGGTGCTCATTAGGCGTGTGGGGCTGCAGCTCCAAGCACATGGGACAGCTCTGCTCCCAAGCACTACAGACTGACCCACCCCCACATTGCACTCCTGCTTCCATCCAGGCTCCCCTGCCTGGCAGCCAAGTGGGATCTGGGAGACCTTCCCCAAAGTGCTATGGCTTTGGTTTCGTTCCCACGTGCTCCCCAGGAGTGGCAAGTCCATGGAGTCATGTTTTGATAGTCCACGTTTCCCAGCAATGCCCCTTGCTCTGTGCATGTGCAGCAGGAAATGAAGGACCACAGAAACAGAGGGGGTTTCAGGGAGACTGGGAGCAGCCTGTGGAGAAGTTGGTTGCACCATTTGGATTGTCTCCTGAAGAGGCCCCAGAAGAGGCCTTATGGTTGCCCTCAAATGTTTTGAGTCAAAGGAACAAATAACAATCCTAACTTTGGCTTTCGGGCTCTACCACAGCCTCACACCATGGAGCACCCAAAGACAAGGAGAGCTTGAACTCACCTCTGTAAAGCTATCAAGAGTCCATCCTGTCGGAAGTCAAGGGCTTGCATCCATTTCAAAGATTCTACAATCATTTCCAGAACAGCCTCGAGGGCAAAGCATTCACCCTTTTCAGCCCCTGTGGCCTCTAACCCAGTATGGAAAGCAAAGGACATGCTTGGCATGAGATATAAATATGTCACTGGAGATAAATATGGCAAAGCCGGGTGCTCTCTGCTGTCTCTTCAGAACAAAAGCCCTCATGCCCGGGGTGTGGTGCTGCTGGGGAAGCCAGAAGTAGTGGTGGGAAATGGAGGACATGCCAGAGATGTGGCCATGTCCAGAAGGCCAAGATGAAGTCTGCTAGCTGGAGCAAAGCTTTAGAGGTATGCATCAAGGTGACAACAGAGGATGAGATTTTATTACCCCTAAGACACCCATCCATTACTGGGATGCCTGCTATCATCAAGTAGGAGGGAGAACCACCTTCAGGACACAGTTCATCCTCCCACCTTTTACCCATCTCGTGGGTTAGTTCTGCCAAGTAACAAGGAAAAGGAGGTTCTCTGTGCCCAGAGGTACCTCTCAGTTGGTAAGACATCTCAATGCAATCTCTTGGGTCACATCTGAGCTGGCATAGCTGCCAGAACAGCACCAATCTAATGGGACTTCCCTTGGGCACCATGATCAGCCTCGGGCTGGGGTTGGGGATTTTGATTTGGGAGCAAGTTCTCCAAGCTGCGATCTCCAAGGGAGGCTCTGTTTGGTTTTTGGGTTGGTGACAATTCCAGACACATGTCAAAGATTTATGTATGAGAGAGGCTCCCAAGCCTTTGGTGACTCTGGGTTGGGGTTAGCCACACTTTGGCTCTCTGCCCTTCATTGCTTTACACTACATATCAAGGGATCCCTTGAAGGCAGAGAGGAGGGCACGCTGGATGAGCTGTCTCCCCAATCTTGATATCAGGAAGCCAATGTGCTCACCTCCAGGTCTTGGTGAAGCAGGTGGAGGTGCAGTGCTTTTGGGAGGACCAGACCAGAAAAAATGGCCACCCCTCCCATGTGGCTTTCTTTACACCGCAGGCCATTGTGTTTTGCCCACTTACTGCTTCAATGGATGCCAAAGCAAACACCTCTTCCAGGAGGGAACCAAGTCTTGATCTGAAGATAAACCCACAGAGTCTCTCATTAGCTGGTTGGTTCTGGTGATTAATCATGCTTCTTGTGGAGGAAGCCTGATCATTTCTCATGTGAGTTTAACCTGACTTTGGAATTTGGCCTTTGGTTTTTTGCCTATATGAAAGCATTTAGCATTGAAATGGAGGCAATTAGGCTCGAGAGAGAGTTTTAATTTTAAAAACTTTAACTCCTAGCTAAGGGTCTTGTCAGCATAAAGAAAAGGGTCATAGGACCCCAGATGAAGACGATAGTGGACAGTTTTGTTAATGGAGCAATGAAATGATAAATCTCTCGATGTGTAAAGGTGCTAGATTAAAACGGGTGTAGAAGGAGCCATACGGATATTTTAGCATTGCCTATTCTCACAAGATGCCAACGAAGTCAGGCTGTACGAACATCACCTTCCTTAAGACACTTGTAAGATCAAGCACCGATAAGGATTCCTAAGTGGCCCTAATGCTTTGACTAATGCGGAACTGATAGGAGTGTGAAGTTAGCCAGCAGAGTGAGGTATCCTAGGTATGTGCTGTGGGGTACCTGCTCCCAGTATCTTGAGATGAATATGTACGTTTGGATTGCTGTAGGGGATCAAAGGGCGTGTCTGAGGGTTTTGTTTCCCAGGGTGAGGTCTCCAAAACCTGTGGTGGATCTTTCCTCTGCCAAGCCAGAGAGATCGGGAACATGATGAGAAAAGGCTGGAGGTTTAACTTCATTAGAACGCACCCCTCATGTCGGCAGCAGGCTGAGGAGTTTGTCTTGTTGGTTTCTCTTCTGTAAATGTTTGGTGTTGTCTACAACAACTGAAATTAGCTTTACCATGGCCTTAGGAAAGCACTCATACACACCTCTTAATCTCTGTTTCATTTAGATAACCAGACTAGGCATGTGTGCTCTCGTTCTCTCCCATGCTCAGGCTTCCTTGCAGTGATTCTTTTCTCCCTCTTCTCCCATGTTTCATCTCCATTACAAACAAAACGAGACAAAATAAAACTGAACTGAACTGAACTGAAAATCATAGGCATGACTTGCATCAGCCAAGTCATTAGTCTCCATTCAAACATCCAAAACCTGTCTCCATTCAAACATCCCAAACCTGTCTCCTTGCACTCCCATATCACTCCCAGCAGGAGCTCTGGACGAGTTGTTTGTTCTGACCATTTCCATCCTCCCACTTGGCAACCGAAGTCCACAGTTTGCTCCTTCCTCCTTGCATTTGACTTGCTAAGATGTTTTGTTTGAATGGGTTTCCTCCACCAAAGTAACAAACCACTGAGCAGGACTGGGATGTCCTTATCTCGCCCCCCCATCCTTCCGCCGTGTGCCAGCGTTATCAGCCGTGAGAAGGGGGCAGGAGCATCCACCTTTCCGTGGGGAAGATTCCCGTGTATCAACAGAGGTCATCTCTTCCTGAGGCTCACCTGTAGCTAACTCCTGCAGGAAATTTTCTTATCCTATTCTATCTCAGAGTTCTCAGTCAGAATGTTCACAAGAACAGTGTTGTGGTCACACAGCGACCTTTGCGCACCGGCCAAAACATCTTTGCCACAAAAACCAGGCAATTCATTATTTATATTCTGTTAGCTCCGTGTTGGTTAATGCTCAGATTCTCTTTCACTCTTTTGCATGATGCCAGGTTAACAGGTCTGATTTATCCAGCGATCTCATTTGCCTTTTTTAGAAATTCTGGCAAAACATTAGCATTTCTCTGATCTTCTTGCAAATAAGGATTAGTAGGGCAGGACACCTCTGCTAGCTCTCCAAGGACTCTTCTGGGCTTGTAAGTTTACTCCTGTATGTGCTCTAATATCTCTAAGCCCTAAGATGCCTGTGCTCTACATGATATCTCATCTGATGCAAGTATATCCCCTTCTGGAATTACTTACTGAGCACATCAGCTTTTATATATCACTGTCACTTTTACCATCTCCATGATGTTAGGTGGGGAGTGCATCAATGCTGTCACTTCTTTTCTTCTCCATCTACCTGCACTTCTCTCCTGTTGTACTCACCCCAGCACGATATGGACATTTTTATTTTTTTTTTTTTTAGCATTTGTAATCAACATCTTCAATTTCCATTTTATTGACTGATTTTTAGTCCGTCCTCCTTCCCTTCCAGTTGCCATCTGTAGCTCTTTGGTTTCCAATTTGCCACTGAATCAGAATGGGCTTGGAGCCAAACACATTTCCTCTGTTTGCACTGTGACCTGCCACCTATGAAAAAGTCTTTCTGAAGAGCTCACAATATTTTCTCACATTTTTTCTAAATTATTCCTCCCAATCTGGATTCCTTTTCTACTTTCACCTTTGGAAAAATTAACCCTATGGAGCACCACACTTAAATGAACCAGAACAGCTTTTTTTTTTGTCCGGAACAAGCAGAATCAGGTCAACCAATCAGGACAAGCCCTGCCTTCCAGCCCAGCAATTAATTCATCTGTATCTGTCTTAACGAGGTCCAAAGTCACATTACTTTGTGTCCTGTGTGGTTCCTTTCATGTCAGATTATTAGCTATAGTTTCAGCAACCTTCATTCTTTGTTTTATTTTGTTTTGTTTTGTTTTGTTTTAACTAGTGGATGCCCAGAGCCTTCAGGACGGTCTTCACCCTGGTGTAATTTCTCTGAACAATCCAGTAGGTTGTTCACCATTCTGCTGTGTGTTAACATCAACAAAGGCTTACCAGGCAACTTCAAAATTCCACCTGGCCTCACAACTGCACCCTTCCTTCCAGGAGAAACCACAGCATGTCCTATAGCTCCTGGGCTATTTAAGCATCTCCGTTTAGTTTTTAGCCTCTCAGCCCCAGACTTTAATTCTCCTTCTGTAAAGCATAATCTTTCTTCTCCCACTGCCTGTGGCACCACTTGTCTGAGTGCCCAGAGGGTCTCAAATCCACGAGGTCCCCAGGGCGTCAGTCCTGGACAAGATGCCCTGGGCACCTTATGGCACAGGGAGCAGGAAATGTGTGTGGTGTTTAACACCCACCTGGCCAGACTGCGGGGCAAGAAAAGGGACAAGAAAGGTGGAATTTCCATGAGAAATCACTCAGCTGGCAAAAAGGATGTGTGGGAACCTCAAAGCCCTGCAGCCAAGGGGCCAAGGTGATGGGCTCTCACCCGCAGCTCCAGGCAGCCAGCTGTGGGGATAAAGATTAGGGAGAGGAAAAGCCCAGAGCATCTCCTGGCAGCTCAGGGAGACCAGAGGAGCACAGAGAGGAGCAAAGCACCACCCTCCGCTCTTTCCTTGTGTGCAGGCAGTTGGGAAGCTGTTGTGATTTACATCCCAGCCTGGCTAGGCTCGGTGTGCCTTGGCTTGTCAGGAAGGGCTGGCAGCCCAGGGCTGAGGGTTTTCTTCTGCAAACACAAATGGCAGTCTGGGGCTCCAGAGCCCACATGTGGGACAGTCTGCTTGTCCTCCTCCCCTTCTATGGGATCCTTCTGCTTTGGAAGCCCTCCTTACACCCTCCAGTGTATCCCCAAGGACAAACTTTTGCAAAGTTTGGAAAATTTTTCTCCCAGCAGTAGTGTAAGGAAAAACACAACAAATATATTCTGTGTCCCGGCCCTGGGAGGCAGACAGGAGAAGGAAGAGGGTCACAGAGGTGAGAGTGCTCTTGCTGGGGGGATGCACCACCTGCATTCAAGTGTGCCACTCCCTGGCTGTGACCCCAGTCCTTGTCCTCCTGCAAAGTGCCTTTTCCCATGGTGTCCTCTGTCACCCCGGTGCTGTCCCCGGGAGACCTTTCTCACTCCTGAACAATGCTGGTAATTCCTGGCCTTCAGGCTGCCAGCCAAAAGCTTGCCAGGCTGCCTGGGCACTCAGGTGAGGGTGGCTTAGCATGAAGCTTTGTCTCTCCCTGCCCTGTGCACTTCATCGCTGGGGAAGGTGAGAAACACGATGCAGAGCCAGCAAAGCCAGGCTAGAAACCACTGCATCCATAAAAGCTGGCAGCCAGGTATAGCAGCTCCCCCCGGGCCGCCCCGCACGGGCACCAGGCCGTGGCATTAGAGGAGAGATCAAGCTGCCGGTAATCAGCTCAGGGCTCAGGCCATCAGGATCAGGGCAGAGTCTGAGGGCACCGTGCCAGCTCCTCATCCGCTTGTTTTGGTTCCTTCCCCAGTGTTTCCTTCCCGTAGGCAGCAGGAACCGATGGCATCAGACAGCACCAGGAGCAGCTCTGAGGGACTGCCGGAGGGTGCCGAGCCACGACGCCAATCCATCTCGCTACAATCTGCAGCTAATTCTTAATCTGGCCACGAGCTTTGGGGATTTCCCAGCGCTGACACACTCTACAATTGCAGGAGCATCTGAATTACAGCACCGATCATTCCTCTGCATGATCGCAGCCTCTGTCCCTGCAGCAGAAGGAGGTGGTTTATAGCCTAGATCCTGTGTCACCGGCCTCCCCTAAATCCACCTCCTTTGTGTATCCCAGCTTCCCGGAGGTTCAGCTGTAGGCAGTTATTTTTATGGTCTATTTCTTGGTCCTTTGCTCATGCAATGAAAATGAGCCACTCGGAAGCCAGATGGGACAGGTATTCCTGGGTAAGAGCAACTGCTCTCTTTTAGGAACAAAAAAAAAAAAAACAAAA
>VWZN01003307.1:49682-70037 GCA_013396955.1 Regulus satrapa
TTTTTCTTGGCCTGTCCCGAGCTATTATTTTTAGAAATCCTGGCGGAAAAGCTGCCCGCGACGGGGACGTCCTCTCGGTCCACAGGAAAGGCGCTTCCCCCATGGAAGCAGGCAGCGGTGGGGCTGGGCTCCGTGGGGAGCGGGCACGGGAGGGTTGGGGGCGATGGGAGGGCTCAGCCACGTCCCGGTGCTGCAGCCCACTTTCTGCTCTGGTCCGTGGGTTTCGCATCTCCCCAGCTTGCATTCCTGCTGGAGGAGATTTATTTCTAAACCTTGACATCTGCTTCTTGGAAATCGATGGAGCTGCTCCTTCCAAGGCACAAATCCCTGCTCGTGGAGGATAAATCCTGGCTCTGGGACCCCGAGCAGGCCGGTGGCTTTGCTTATGTTCTTGTGGGCATGTCCACTCACTGTCCCTTTTTGCTGGGGACCTGCCCCATCCCTCCACCCTGGCATCCCCCAGAGCTGCTGCCCGCTCCGGTGATCCTGCTGGCCATGAAGCCACGGGGATTAGCAGCTTCCTCTGGACGGGGATTTAGCCAAAGCTACTTAGAGCCACGCCGGGCAGGCAGCAGCCAGCTTGGTTGGAGAGAGGGAGATGGGGAAAGCCAGGACATGTGGCCTAAGCCCTCCTAGGGATGCTGAGTAGGAAAGGGGTTTCCCGGGGATAATAGCTCAGCATCTCTTGGTGAAACCCCGGGTTTGGCCAAACCACGTGTCCTGCAGTGTCTTCCCTTGTCCCAGTGAGCCCTCAGCCTCTTTGTTATTTCCAAATAAATATTTCTGTTTGTGGAGACCTTTGAGCCAAATGTCCATCGTGTGCAGGCAGGCTGGAGGGGTGGGAAGGGGCGGACGCCGCCCACATGGCGCTGCCAGCCTAGATGTAGGACAAGAGCTGGCAGATGGAGGCGGGCACACAGAGGAGTGCGAGGCTGCACCGAGACGCTCTGACGGGATCTTGGCTCACTGCTGGTTCAACAGCTGCTGAGCTTCCCAGGGCTGGGGGGCTGTGGGACTCTGGAGGGACAGAGGACATGGGAATGGGGAGCTCGGGTGACTCCCCAGGGAAAGGGGCAGCTGGGGAAGGAGCAGGCAAAGGCTTTCTGCTGAAGTTGTGGGGATGAGGGGGTCTGGCTGGAGCTGTGTCTGGGGGATGGAGCAGGGGGGAGGGGGTCTCACAGCCCCATCTGGGCCATGTTCCTGTCCTGCCGAGGGCACGGGGAGCACCGTGTGCACTGCTGCTCTGTCAGACCTCCTGGATCGCTGCGGAGGCCACGAGGAAAACTCCACACCAAGCCTGTGTAAACTTTGCAGCAGGTGAGGCTGAGAGCAGTGGAAAGCCCCCACCCACCCTGCCACAGCACATGGGCGAAGTGGGAGCTCCGTCTGAGGGAGCCTGGGCCAACTCTGGGCTCTTTAAGGTCCCCTCTGGTGGCCTTATCCTCTGCTAATGGGATCCTCTGGTACCTTATGGGGAGAGGCTCAGGGGAAAATCTGGCTGCAGTGAAGGGACGGGAAGGATATCCTGTTTCCCTAGGGAAAAGGTCAGCAGGTAAAGTAGCCAAGGGAATCCTGTCCCGCAGCAGCCAGACCAGAACAAAGGGCTGCACTGGGGACTGAGGAGAGCCTGACTGAGAGGTTTGGGGGTTAGTCCTGCTGGAGCTGAGCCTGTGCAGGACATACTGGGACCCTCACAGAGCCTGGGGTTCAACCCAGGTGTTTGCAGGGTCACCGTTTGGCAGTCCTTACACTCCCAAACCCTCTGTGGCGGCTCCAGCCTGGCTCCTGCTCCTCACCCAGACTGTTATGGGACAGGACACGATGGCCAGAGCCCTCATCTACCAGAAGGAGTCCTGGTCCCCACTGAGCAGTTCCCAGAAGCCCTGTCAGCTGCTGGAGGACAAGGCAGGACCCTCAAGCTCCAGCTCCCCTGCATCCACCTCTCCCACCCTCTTTCCCAGGGAGGCGGTTGTGATTTTTCTGGAGGGGAGAGAGGTGGGAAGCTCTGTCCCTGGCAGAGAGATTCCCTGCCAGGCAGGACAGCTCTGTGCACTCCTGAGCCAAGTGAGGCTTTTAGAGAGAAGGCAGAAGATGGAAACGGGGGACGAAACAGGGAAACAAGATCAAGTTTTAGTCAGCTCCCCCCTGTTTTACACCTGGAGCCAAAGCAGGAACATCCAAAGCTGGAGGGATGCTGAGAGGAGCTGCTGGCAGGGAGCTATTGCACTTACAAGATCTTACCCTGGAGTGGGGCACAGCCAGAAAAGCCATCATCGCTCCCTAATGAAGGGCCACGCAGTTCTGAGGCTCGGGGACAGGATCCTGCCGCGCCACCATGGCTGGGGACAGTGCTCCGGGTCTGGTGCCATCGTGTGGACGGACACACGACACTTGCACGAGCCCCTTGTCCCCTTCCTTCCCTGATGGAGAGACCAAGCTCGGCAACACTGCTCTCCCGGGCTGTACCGAACACCAAAGGGGTTTTGGTCCCACTCCCACCACCCCAAGTCTCCCAGAATCTCACCCACTGGCTGGATGTCCCGCTCAGCCATCAGTGCTGATTGCTCCCCAATCCATCAACCCCACTGCTGTACCCCACTGCTTTGGCCACCCCAAAATTGTGACTACATTGAGGGGTCAAGTACCTGCTGATCTGGGTTAGGAATCCCCCAAGCCCCCCGGGCAAGGGAAAGGGGGAAAAGAAATGACCACAAGTGGCCAGACATGGAGAGATATGATGGGGCTGGGAGGAATCTGCTCTGCCCCCCAAGTCTCAAGAGAGGCTCTCTGCCACGTGCAAACTTGCTCTCCAGATTTTACATCCCTTCTCCCCCCACTTAATATCCCTTCTTGCCCCTTTCCCAGGGCACACCCTGCACACCCCTCCGCGGACATGCCCAGATGTGCTCCCCCCTTTCCCCGGGGGTCCCATCGGGGCGCTCCGTCCCCTGCGAGCGGGCACAGCTCCATCCGCACCGCTCCGGCCCAGCNGCCCGCGTTCCCAGCAGAGGGAGCCCAAAGGACGCGAGCCGTGGGTGCCCCGCCGCAGCCCGGGGAGGAGAGCGGGGGCTGTCACCCCTCCAACCTGTGCGGTTCGCAAATCCCCCGAAACCTCCTTCCAGCCGCCACACACCCCGCGGTGTCTGTCCCTCCGTGAGCCACCCCTGTCCCGGGCTGCTGTTCCTCCCCTGCCAGAGCTCTCCTCCAGCCCAGGAGCCTGTGCAAGGGAATTTGAGACCGGACACATCGGAAAACAGCGGCGGTGGCGGTAAAAAGGGTGTTCCCCAGACCTCGGGGAAGCCTTAAATCATCCTTCTGCCGAGGGGATTTCCCCCAGTTCAAACCATCACCCGGCCCCACGTCCAAACTCAGAGCGCGGTGAAGCATCTCTGCTCTGATCACTTTATGGTGGATGTAGTTGGCCTGAATTAATGGAGATGCAAAGCACCAGAAAGGGAGGGTTCGAAATGATGCTCCTGGTGCCTTTGGAACCTCGGCTGTCGGCTCGTGGCATTGCACCAGAAGATTTCCCATTAACACCTCGTCGTTCCACAGGTTTGGGTACTGTTGGACACGTCCTTGGTGGGAAAAGGGAGCAGGATGGAAATAACCTGCCAGATGGGGATGGGAGATTGGTGGAGGGAGAGTCAGAGAAAAAATATCGCAGGCGATGCTTCATGATGTCAGAGGAAGGTCCCTCCCATTTGCCCAGCATTTGCTCGTTTATTTAAAGCTCATCATTAGTGGCAGCCATGTGGAAGGGGATTTAAACCAGTCCTGAGTGAATGAGATGCTGCGTTTTGACCGTGTGTCTAATCCACCAAAGTCCTCTCCAATCCCTGCTTTCCACTGAAAGCTGCTGCTTTCCTCATCAGCCAGGAGGTCTGGGGCCTCCAGCCCTTCCCCTGCATGGGGGAAATTTTGGGAAAGCAGGAGACTGCCACAGTGTCAACAAGAAGTAGAGAGGCTGTGGGCCAGGGAAAATCATGGAATAAATGGGATCTGGGCCAAATCCAGGCAGACAGTGCCAGGCTGCTACTCAGCACTGCTGCCAGAGCAGTCTGGCACAGACAAGGAGAGGAAATCCCAGCCAGACCTGGCATTTAATCCTGACTTCCTGGTGAAGTGGCTGAAAATGTTCAGCTCCTGGGGATTTTGGGGCAGAGAAGCAACCAGAGGCCAAGACACTTTTGGGAGGCCATCAAGCCTGGCTGGGAAACCCCAGCATGGTCACCAAGAGGAAGACAGTTCTGTGTGCCCCAGAGGTGCTGGAAGCAGGGTGTGCATGTCCCAGGTGAGACAGCTGAGATGGGGAAAGCTGCCTGTCCATCATCTCAAGGAGGGAAGAGAGAGAAAACAGGAATTTCCTTGGAACTGCCATGACAAGCAGGAACACAAAGGGAAACTGGGGCATAGGAGAGTGGACTGGTGGGATGGGGTGGGACGGTTGAAATGTGTGGATGCAGAGCTGTCCCCAACCCTCTCCTCTAGAGCTGCTTGTGAGGGTGCCATTAGGTGGCTGGCAAGTGTAGGGTTAACCCAGCCCACCCCTTCCCAGCTGCTGCCCAGCCTGGCCCAGGTGTGGGTGGTGCTAGGACCCTAAAAGGGCTGGGGAAGCCTGGACAAAGGGCTCAGGGGGTAGAAGAGAGATGCTGCTGTCTCCAGGCTCCAAAGGCGGTGGCAGCAGAGCTGTGCTGGCTCAGCAGGGCCTGTTCCCTGCCCTGAGAGTGTGTTGTACTGGGCAGCACTGGGAGTTTTCCCGTGGTGTGACTTGTGCCAGCCTGATGGCTTTCACCCACTCGCCACCATCCTGCTGGAGAGGGGAACTGGACTGGCTGGACCTGTTGTGCTTGTGAGATGTGGGTTTGGGATTACCCTCACTTGGGTGCGGGTGGGATGTTGAAGGGATGTTTAATTATTCCTGCCAGTTTCCTTCAGAGTGTGAAAGTCGGGCTGAGTCTCTCCACTTAGAGAAAGGTGTCATCCCTTATTGTCTTCCATCCCTTGGTCTCAATTAAGGGCAGGGTGACTGGCATCTTGCTGTGCTCCCCTGGGGCGGTGTCATTTGGTGCTGCCACCCTGCATCTGTCTGTTTAGCCTGTCAGTGCCTGTGTCCCCATCTCTGCTTCGCTGCACCACTCCACGTGTCACACCATAACTGGGCTGATGTCGGCCCTGTGGCTTCTTCCTCAGCCCATCCCGTGCCACTCTGAGTGACCTCTGCCCACTGCCAGCCTGAGGTGATGCTGGCAGCCCCGAGAGCTGCAGGTGAGCCCTCTGGAAAGCCCAGGCCATGGCATTTCCCCTGTTTCTGCTTCTTGCCTGTCCTGGTGTCATACATCTGATCCATCCCAGAGCAAAAATCAGACTCCCGGGCGCTTCAGCCTCTGGGATGATCCCTTCTCCCTGAAGCAAAGGGATGGGCAGGCAGGTTACACCGAGAGCTGGGAGCTCGCTGTGGAGCTCTCCTCATACCCAGCTCCAATTTGCTGGCACCAAAAACACTACATGTTTCTGAAGGGGCTGGATCCACTGGAGGCCTTATTCTCTGGCACAGCAGCACTGCTGGCAGCTGTCTCACAAATTTTGGTGCCATTTGCTGCCTGTGCTTGGAGATGAACCTTGCCACCAATTTGTTAGACTCCTTCTCTCAGTGCACAGTGTGTTTCAGGCTGTTTATTCACTTCTGTGGCATGTTTTCTTCCTCCTGGGGCTCAGGGAACTTTCATTCATGCCGAAGTTTCCATCTTACTCTCTCTGAGAGCTCATGATGTTCTTTGAGCTTTAATTCCCTCAATACGTGGCATAAACTTTCTGATGGAAAAAAAAAATGATCATCTGAACATGTCCCATTTTTTTTTAGTTTAATTTCTTTTGGATGCAAAACAGGAGAGGAAAAGTACAGCCCTGAAGTTTATCGGTGCCTGGAAATTGAGACTCAGAGTAAGATCCTGTCATAGCACATGGAGCAGAGTGTGGTATTCTTGCACAGGGAAGGTGCATCCCAGCCCTTTTTTCTTCCACTGGAGCAGCAAAAGTGGCAACAACCAGTGTAAGATGCTCCCACCCTTCCCGGTTTGCCAGCTGCTGCACTGCAAAGAACAAAGCAACAAGGAAAATTGTGGTGCCGTTATTGTGATGGTTAAATTGGCATCTGGGGGTAGCAGCATGAAGAACAAGGCTCTGACATCCTCATCCCTGCCACGCCCACGGTCCTGTCCCGTGTCACACCTGAGAGATGCTCATTTGCAAACAAACCCATGTGAAAGTGCTGCAGGTCCCGTGATGAGTTTCCCTCTCTATCCTGCATCTCTATTTGCTGCCATGCTCGTGTTTCATCGGGATTTTGGAGCTGATTGGGGTTTCTTTATGACTGGAGGTTTTGTTCTTGACTTGGAGGGTGAGTCACTACATGGCAAATGGGATCCCATCCCAAGGATGTCATTTCCTCACCTGGTGTTCTTTGCTAATGAGGTTTTGCAGAGCTTGAGCATCTGTTTTTCCTTCCAGCTGAAAGCCTCTTCCCAGGCACATTTAAAGACATGAACTGGGTGCTGAGAGCTGTGCATAGGCAGGGAATTAATATCTACCATGGCCCGGTGGGAGATGTTACAAGTCCTGGCAATCAATCCGGGGAGGCCTGGGGGCGACCCTGCGAGTGCCAAGTGGCTCTGAACCAAGGGGAGGGGAGAGAGGCCATCCCTGTGCTGTGCCTTGTAGTTACAAATTTTTGATAACCCAAAAGGGAGGAGACTTGGAAAGTAACAAATAAAGCCATGAAGTGATTTCTAGGTGCGTGGTAAGATGCCCTAGACCTAAGCTCGATTTAAATGTGTTTTGGAGACTGACTTGCTGTAGATGTAGGTCCCAAGCTCATTATGTGTTGGCTGGGAAGTTTTCAACTGGCAAAATGCTCCTTTGGGGGGGGGTCCCCTGGCTTGGCTGTGCTGCTGAGGAAAGGCAGGGCTGCTTTGGCCAGGGGCTGACTCCCTCCTGCCCAGAGAGTGTGCCACAGCTTTGTCATGGAGCAGATTTCAGCCAGGGTGAGGGATTTCCATCACAGCTTGCTCCTTCTGGGGCTGGCAGAGCCCTCTGCTGCTGTCCTGGGATCTGCTGTGGGCTACCTCTGGTCCTCCCCAAGCTTGGCTTTTTCAGGTTAAGGAAAATGTGGTGGTAGCTCTGCTGAGGCCCACAAGACACCCCTTTCTTCTTGCAGCTGCATCTGTCATCTCCAGGTACAAAATGCCATCTCCACCACTGGCTGCAATCCCAGCGTTGGCTCTGCCACCTCTGATGATCCTGCGTGCTGCCACGGAGCATCAAACAGGAGCCAAAAGAGGTGTTGAGGGGGGAAACAGGAGAACAATGCACTATTAACAAAGCCCTGGCCAACAGACACATCCACAGCATGGGGAGAAATTATCTGATCCTTCTTTGATCTTGGGTGATTCATTCTGACCTCAGTAAAAAACGTGGTGCCCAGCCTCCTGCTGGATGGAGGGCACAGGGTTGGAACGGTGCAGATTCTTGTCAGGATGCCTCGGCCTGCAGCCATTGCAGCCATTGCATCCATTGCATCACTGCCCAGGGGCACGGCCAAAGCAGCACCCCCGGGTAAATCAGCCTAATGGCAAAAGCCCAGTGCTCCTGCCAGGTGAAAAAGCCTGTGTGGCAAGTCTGATTAGCAAAACTATGGTTGCCATGGAGCCTGAATACCTGCTCTTAGAGTGCCTGCCTTCCCTGTCCCCTCAGCAGACCCAGGGGACACAATCTGTGGAGCAGAGGCAAATTTTGCTGTACCTTGGAAAGCTGATTGCATTTATCCCAGTGAATATTGAAATGGTTTGGGATTGGGGTTTTTTTTTTTGTTCTTTTTTGTTTTTGTTTTTGTTTTTCTCTTCCTTCTTTCAGCCTCCTTTGGGGTGGATGAGAAATATCCTTCCCCAGCTATTCCTCAGATGAGCTTTGGGGCTGTGTGGTCCTTCCTGGCCTTGAGGTCTAAAAAAAGCATCCTCCTCCTCTCTGAAATGCATTCTCTAGGCTTGTCACCTCCAGGTGACCAAAGAGGGGCAACTTTGAGTAGACAGCTCCCAGCAGAGAGAGAGAAGCCTCTTTTACATCCCCATGTCCAAAAGATTTGCTTGCTCTCTAAGGGGAGGCATGCAGCAGGGAGCAGGAGGAGCACTGGAACTGGGGTTACAAAGGGAGCCTCGGGGGTGCCCTTGCTTGCCTTCCTCCAGCCTAACCAGAAGCGCTCTGGACATGGAGAGGGCTGGGCTGCAGCGGACAGACCATGAGGAGGAGCAGGTTTTGGTGTGCAGCTGGCCATCCCCCCTGCTGCCTCCCCAGGTAGGGTTGATAAAATACCTGATAAGAGGAATAGGCTGAAGGATCGTGCCTCCACGTGCAGTTTCACCCTCTTTTGAGCAGTGGGGGAGCAGTAGGGGAAGAGGGGTTGTCACCTCCTGGTCATTTTGTTTATCAGAAGATTGAAGGAGAGAAATGGATCATTCAAAAGGACTGTTAGATTTGTGAGGATTTAGACTTGGGATGCGGGAAGAAAGAGATCCAAGAGAAAGAAGTGATACACTGTCAGTCCCTGAGAGCTGCCATCTCCTCCCAGAGAGCTGTGACAGCAGGTGGGGTGGGAGCAGCAGTCGAGGCCCCAGTTATGAGGGATGCTCCAACAGGCTGATGTGAATAATGAGGGAATGGGGAGGCAAAGGGTGAAGGATCCCATGTCCCGTGGTTCTGGTGTCCCAGAAAAACTGGAGCTGCAAATGGGACAGAGAGGTCTGTCACCACCTGGAATTCTGGGTCTGACAGCCTGCTGGGGATGGAGGCATTCATGGTTTGGAGTGAACCAAGCTTTCTCTTGTCCTTGCTCCTTGCAAACCATCCTTCCTGCATGGCTGTTGTCCCCAGGAAGGAAAGGAGGCTTTAGGGAAACAGATGTTGAAGTTTGTGAAAAGTTCAGCAATGTCTCCACTGCTTTGTTCCAATCCAAGCAGCCTCCAAACCCCCCAGTCCCTGCAGACACCCCCTCATCCTCCTGGCAGTGCAGGACACATGAGCCATGGGGGTTCCTGCAGGGACAAGGACAGAGGTGCAGAACTCAGGGGGCTCCCCAAGGGCTGCCTTGAGGCAAAGCCCAGACAGAGATGAGGAACAAGAAGGTTGAAGTGTGAGCAGGGAACAGCCTCTGCCTCAGGGATGGGAGATGGCTGGGTAACAGTGCACAGAGCTCAGGGAGCACCTGGGATTGTGCTGGGAGCTGATTGTGTGACTGTGCTCATCAGGGCAGCCAGAAAACAGAGGGAGACTGATGAGCAATGGAAGGGAGCAAGATTTCCTGGGATGCTTCTTTCCATGTTGCAATCCCTGAAATGGATCATGCCGGGGCTCCTTGTGCCTCTGCACTGGCACAGATCTGTTCCCTGCCTCGGGTATCCCCCAGGGAAAACAGCCTGTGCACAATCTGGAGGCAGGGAAAGAAATCCCTGCCTCATCACTTACTGTTTGTAGCTCTGCCACCCAGGGGGTGTGACCTGCAACGTGCCAGGTCCCTGGCACTGTCACCCACCCTGGCATCTGCCAAAACAGCCTTGCCGAGCCCTTGCCAGCATCATCCGGCTGCTGTCACTCTGTCCTGTCCCAGCTGTCACCAGCACTATGCCATAACCCCGTTCCACTGTGTCTCCATCCCCGGAGGGGATGAAGTTTCATTTCCTCACTTCCATAGGAGCAGGCAGCAACTCTTCTCCTTCTCCCTCCCAGTTTCAGTCACTGTTTCCAGCTTGTTGGCTCCTTCCCTTGAGTAATGTCTTGTTTACACTCATTTACCCTCCAGGCCTTTGGCTTCAGCAGTTCCTCTCCTCTGGGGGGAAATACGGTTTCCTGAGGAAAGTCAAGGCTCAGGGCAGCCGTGGACCCTTCCTGCCCTTGGCGTGTTTGCTCTGCCAGGTCCCCTCTGATTGATGCTTTTTTTTTTTGTTGCAGGGAGCAGAGGTAGGGCCAGGTCATGACTGCCAAGACAGCCAGGGCTTTGCTGGTCTTGTCCTGTCACCCCTCGCCTGCTCTGGAATTTCTCTGAGCAAAATCAGCGAGGACTGAGCGGCACTGCTCTATCTGCTGTGTGCTCTGGCATCAGGAGGGCCGTGCAGGACCCCAGGGGCTGTGTCCTGGTGCTGGAGGCCGCCAGATCCAGGTAGCTCCTCACGTCCTGGCCACAAGCACCAGGCTCGGCAGCGCAGTGAGCCGTGCTGGGGCTGGCAGCAGGTCTCTCCTGGCAGAATCCCTCCGGGTTCCTTCTCCAAGATCCCCGTACTTCCTGCTCGAATTCGGCCGTGCTGGGGCTCTTTCAGCTCAGCCTCTGTGCAGGGTGGGACGGTGCTGGGACGGGAGGTAAGTCGCGGGATGCCAGAGCCCTTCCAGGTGTCATCCCTGGGGGGACACCGGGTCCACCTGCGCCCCGCCGGCCTCGGGGGGGATGAAGAGCCCGGTGCGTGTCCCCGTGCCCGGGGGCGGCGGGACGATGCTCTGCCGACCCCGCATCCCTCGTCCCCTCCTCCCCACCTGCGGGGCTGGCGGGGGCTGCAGAGCCCGGAGCCGCGGAGCCCCCAGCCCGCAGCCCCCAGCCCGCAGCCTTGGCCACCACGGGCTCCGTGGAGGAGAGAGGAGCCGCGGGCGGAGCGGGGCCACGCAGGAGCCGCGAGTGCAGCTCGGAGGACGGGCGGGAGCGCCGACAGACGCCGGGCACGGGGCGATGCTGCGAGCGCAGCAACTTCCCCGCACCCAAGAGTGACGGGAGCCGGCTGGAGCCACCGGCTTCACGGGGGGAGCCGCTCGGGTGACCCCAGGGATGGCCCGTCCGCAAGAGGGAGACCTCAGGAAGCCGCTGTGCCCATCTGCATTTCCCCGAGATGAGCCCGGACCAGCGGGTGCTGCTCCCGATGCTTTCACCACGCCGGTGACCAAGGGCGGCGTTGGGAATGCTGCCGGAGGGGCAGGAGATGCCCGCGCCGCCCTCCGCTGGGACTCCCGCAGTCAATGGAGTTTATTACCTTAGCCTCGTCTCCTCCCTCGGAAGGGCAGCTTTTTGGCAGCGCCGCTTTGCAGATAAGGAGGCAGCCCCCGGCCAGGGGCAGGGTCTCGGCGGGGCGATCTGTTTGGCCAGCGGTGGGAAGGGAAACCCCTGGCACAGCCCCCAGCCTCTCAGCTGACAGCGGACAAGAAGGAGAAGGTGGATAAGGGCAGACGGCTCCTCCGAGCTCCGAGGGGAAAGCGGCGGCAGGATTTCGGATTTCATTTGCCTGCCTCTTAAGGCAGTGAAGTCTCCATCCCCTCCCACGCTCCCTCCCCAGCCCTGACCCTGTCCGGCGCAGGGGTGGTGGGACCTCAGCGTTCGTCTGGAGTTTCCCAACAAGCCGTAAGTCCTTAGCATGTTGGAAAATCAATTTTCCCTCTAGCTGTTGTATTGGTTGCCCTGCCAGCCCTTCTACATATCCGGTAGAACTGCGGGCAGGAGAGAATTTTGGGGCTGTCTTTTTGGGGCTGTGTCCTGCTCTGCTTATAGAGCAGGAAGAGAGAACAGCCCTGCTGGCATTCCCCTGATGGGGCAAAGGGGCTGAGGTGGACTGGGGAGCTGCCAGGGTTGTTTGTGGATGGGAAATGGGGCAGGAGGCATTAGGGAAGCCTGAGGGAGTTTAGGTGGAGGTTTTGTGCGGTTTCCCAAAGGAAAGGCTGTGTCTGGGGCAGGGTGGGTGCGAGAGTGCAGAGCCCTGGTGATCAGCAGAATCCCAGCTCCCTGATACCAGCGGGGAGAGGGACAGTGGGAGCGGGGGGAGCGGAGAAGTTGGGACAGCATCCCTCAAACCTCTGCATCTCTCCGCAGCCATGAATCCCTATGCCAACTGCTCCAGTACCGAGTTCCCCCTGCCCCAGCAAGACTTCCCTGTGGAGCCCATCAGCACTGATCTCAGCAACAGGACTCACCCAGAGACCTTGTTCGACCCTAAGGATGCCAACCTGACGGAGGAGCAGCTGCGGGATAAGTACCTGGGACCTCGACGGTCCAACTTCTTTGTCCCAGTCTGCGTCATTTACCTGCTGATCTTCTTGGTGGGGGCTGTGGGCAACACGCTCACCTGCATCGTCATCCTCCGGCACCGCTTCATGAGGACGCCCACCAACTACTACCTGTTCAGCCTGGCCGTGTCCGACCTGCTGGTGCTGCTGCTGGGGATGCCACTGGAGCTGTACGACATGTGGAGCAACTACCCCTTCCTGCTGGGGGCCAGCGGCTGCTATTTCAAGACGCTGCTCTTTGAGGCCGTCTGCTTCGCCTCCATCCTCAACGTCACGGCCCTGAGCGTGGAGCGCTACATCGCTGTGGTGCACCCGCTCAAAGCCAAGTACGTGGTGACCAGGAACCACGCCAAGAGGGTCATTGTCACCATCTGGGTCCTGTCGGTCGTCTGCTCCATCCCCAACACCAGCCTCCACGGGCTGCAGCCTCTCTACGTGCCAGGACGGGGGCGGGTGCCCGATTCAGAGATCTGCACCCTGGTGAAACCACGCTTGACCTACAATCTCATCATCCAGGTCACCACCATTGTCTTCTTCTTCCTGCCCATGGGGACCATCAGTGTCCTCTACCTCCTTATTGGCCTGCAGCTCAAGAAAGAAAAGATGCTGGAAACCTTGGGAGCCAAGACCGGCAGCAGCCGCAACTGCCACAACAGCCAGGGGCAGAAGAAAGTCAAGAGGAGGCAGGTCACAAAGATGCTGTGTGAGTTGGTGCTGGGGATGGCAGAGCCAGGGAGGATCTCCCAAGGCTGCGCTGGGAGGGTGCTGGGGGAAACTGAGTCATGGACAGTCCGGAGCACTGAGGCTGGGTAACCCCAGAGAAAGGCTGTGGGGCGCTGGGGCAAAGGCAGATCTGGTGATTCTGGTCCAGCAGTAAGGATTGCTTGTGCCAGCTCCCTCCAAGCCATGCTATATCCCCTCCTTGAGGGAAGTGCAGGGTGAGAAAGAGAAAGGAGGTGGGTTGGGATGGGGGAAATCCACTCCCCATCCCTCCACCCAGACCTCAAATGCTGGTGGCAGTGGTGGGCTTCCCCAGAAGGGCAGCACTTCTGCCCAGCCCCACAGTGACTCTAACAGGACAATGACCCAAGGCTGGACTGAAACCTCCTCTTTCCCTCTGCTCCTCAACTCTTGCTCCTCTCCCCAGCATAGTTCCCAGAGCCTCTGTCCCCTTTCCCAGCAGTGGGAGCTGGCTGCCCTCGGGTAGCTGCCTCTCCCAGCTGACCTCCACACGCTCCCAGTCCCGTGATGGCACAGCGGTGGCAGATTGCCCAGCCCAGTCCAACGGCAGTGCGAGGGCTGCTTCTCTGCCACCTCACACACAAGTGGTAACTCTGCTTTCCAAGGCACTTGGGCTGGGGACAAAGGGGAACCTGTCCTCACATGCCACAGAGAGGCATTGTGGCACAGGAATGGCAGAGGACCCCAGGACTGCCTGTACCCTTTCCTTCCCATCAGCAGAGCTGGCTTATAAAACAAAACAAAACCCAACAAGAAAACCCCAACAAATTCAAAACCAGAGAACAAGGAAAGGTCTCAGATAACTTGTGCTCCTTGGACTTTGCTGGTGAAGGTGGCAGGTTTCTGGAGGCTGGATGCCAATATGGGAGTGAGTCCCCCCGGCAGCTGTGCTGCACGGCTGTGACAATGAGGATGTGCCTGCCCATGAGAGTGGAGAAGTACAGCACAGAAGGGGCCTGAACGCCATCTCACTGGCAGGAGACGGAGGGGGGAGATCCTGTCCAGACCTCCAGCCCTTCCATGACAAGTCCAGAAGGCACTGAGGAGAACTTTCACCTCTCCTTCTTCCTCTCTCTCACGTTTCTTTGCTATGGCCAAAGCTGAAATGGGGCAGCGCTTGGCCAGGCACTGGAGATCTCTGTGGGGTTGGTAATCCACATTCCCCCCCCAGTAACAACAGCTCCTTGTCTCCCCACAGTTGTGCTGGTAGTGGTGTTTGGGATCTGTTGGGCTCCCTTCCACACCGACCGCCTCGTCTGGAGTTTCGTCTCCACCTGGACCAGCAACACGCTCCACATGTTCCAGTACGTCCACATCATCTCGGGCGTCTTCTTCTACCTGAGCTCGGCCGCCAACCCCATCCTCTACAACCTGATGTCCACCCGCTTCCGGGAGATGTTCAGGGAGGTGATGTGCCGCCCCGGGCAGCGCCCGCCCTGGGCCCCGAGGTACTCGCCCAGCGTCACCCGCACCACCACCCGCAGCACCGAGTGCGAGCCCGCGCCCGGCACCGACGGGCTGCCCCTCTCTGACGCCGAGGAGTACGAGCTGGAGGACATGGAGAGGGGCCAGGCCACCACCCACACGATGTCCCTCTGCTGAAGAAATGGGAGGACAGGGAAGGACTCTGGGACCGGCTTTCCTCAGCATCAGCATCCGTCCGACAGTGTCGCTCATCCTGTGGTGGGGAGCGGGGCGGGAGTGATGGAGAGATCCCTGCCTCTCTCTGCTGTCCCACTGGGAGGGAAAGGCTGGTTGTATCAGCAGCACTGCTCCAGGGACGTGGTGGCAGTGGCCTTGCTGTGCCCTGCACGCATTGCAAGGCATCCCACTGTGCTCAGCACCAGGCCTGGCCAAGGCCAGGGCATCCCTTGTGATGTGGGGACAGCTGACTTCTTATGTCAGGGATGTGTTAGCAATCCCTAAAAATATTCCACCACTCCTGACCCAGTGGGGTGAACCCGCAGGTACTGGGGCTTAGGCATCCCAGGCTGGTTTGGGACACAAAGGTGCTTGCATCTGGGCTGAGACCCAGGGGTGTCTGAGAGGTTTGCATGGAATTGTGGAAAAATCCCATGGAGAAAAAAATGGTGGATCGTTGCCTTCTCCCTAGAGACCTCTTCGGGGCTGTCTGGCACCAATGTGACCCTGATTTTCTGCCACATCTCTTCAGTGGTGCCAGCTGGTGCCCAGCTGCGGGGTGCTGGTACAGCTCCTTGCTCCCAGCCTTTCTCATGCCCTGCATTCCCAGCCCTTTGAGGGCAAGGGAAGGAGCATGCCTGCTCCCTCCAGAGCTGGAGTCCGTGGGGGGAAAATATGGGACAAGGGGATCTCCAGGCTGTCTGTAGTGCCAAGGCAGAGCTCCCTGACTGTCTGTGCCACATGAATATGCTCCACTCTCCCCTCTCTGACCAGCGTGTGGTGGATGCCAATCTCTACTTCCTCTGTCCACCGTGGTCACCTGAACTTGTGGGAAATGTGGGGAGCCCTCCTCCATCCCTGCCCTGCATGGGCTGAGCCTCACTGAGCATTAAAAAAAGCCACTGGCCTGATTTGTGCCCTGCTTGTGTCCCCCAGCTCTGCTCCCAGCATGGATTGAACCCAGGCCATGCTCCAGGGGAGGGTGACGGGTGTGCCACGTGCCAGGGCGATGGACACCAAGGGTGTTTCACCCGCTCTCCCTGGGGTCTCTGCTGCTGCCGTGGGTCTGTGGATCCAGGGACACTGAGGCAGGGAGGCCACAAGTGGGACGTCTGCATCCTTCCTGGTCCCTCAGGCTGAGCTGGGGCTGGGGCCTTTGCAGAGGGACAGCTGCCTCTGGAGCCGTGGCCATCAGTCCTTCCCCAAACACACGTCTTGGAAAATGTCACGAAAATGCCAGGGAGCGTAGGCTGGCTGGTCATGCTCTCCCAGGCTGGAAGAACCCATCGATTTCCTGTCTGAGATCAATGCTGCTGCCTTCCCCCTGTACACCAGGCCCTGCAGGATGAAATATTGAGGATCTGAAATGGGAGATGAGGGACCGCCCAAGCAGTTTGAGCGCTTGTTTTGCACTATTTACTCAACCCCAACTCCCTCACAGACAGCTCTGGGGGCTCCCCTGGCTCAGCATCACATGGCCATGCCTCTGGTCAGCGTGGGCTGCCTTGGGACTTGTTTGAGCAGAAATACTGGATGAGCAAGCCCCAGGCAGAGCACTGGCAGCTGCTGCTCTGCTTTCAGCCCCTCCTAAGCACACTGCATGGGATCACAGCCAGAGACCAAGAAGAGACAGGGTTTGGGGCTTGCACACTCCCTCCTGCCCTCATCTTCCCAGTCCCTACTTCAGAGGCAGTGCAGCTGGCTTCCCCTGCTCCCCATCTCACAGTCACATCTGCCATGGGCAAAGTCCTTCCTTGGCCCTTGAGGGGTCCTGATGGGTGCTGCTGGGTGAGGGTGGGTGTTGGGCTGCATTTCGGGGTCCTGCTGACTGCTTGCAGCCTCTCTCTGGAGGATGTCAGTGTGGCCCAGGGCACTGAGATCCGTCTGTTTCATCCTCTCTCTGCTCTCTCTGCGATGGCCCTGGCAGGGGACAGCGCCCTGGCAGCCGTGTGGGGCCCCTTGTTGCTGCTGCGTGGGTGGATGTGACTGATGCCTCCTTGATGGCCATTATTGCCCCATCTCACTTCACCCAGCTGCTTCCTCAGCCACAGACCTCCAGGGAATGGCTTTTTAATGGGCAGTCGATAGTATTTCATAATGCGGTGACAGACGCCAGTGTGAAGCTTTGGGGTGCCCCGTGCTGCACATTGGGTGAGCTTGTCCTGCTGCTCCAGGCTGTGCAGGGCTACAGCTGTGGCTGCTGCAGCTCAAGCACCGTGGTCAGAGTCAGAGTGTGTGTCCTAGGGAGGTTTTACAGGATCCTCAGCTGCAGCACGGCTGGGATGGAGTGCAGAGCAGCCAGAAGGGTGAGACACTGGCTTTGCCTTTAGCCAGCCTTGCCTTCCCAGCTTCTCAGACATCTGTCCTGGAGCTCCCCATCCTCCTTCCCAAATTCTTCTCTCTGAGATGTATGAGGGGAATACACAGCTCAAGCCCTGGTATTTTGGGTGGTGATGCTGGGACTGCCTCACCACCTGCTCCCCATGCATAGCTGGGCCAGGGTCACCCTGGAAAGCATTCAAAAAACTTGGATCATCATCATCATACATGTGGCTGCAGCACAGTTAGTGGCAATTCCTGGGAGGAGATGTATGGGCAAACTTTGCTCTCCTGGCTGGGTTTTGATGATGTGGAGACTTCCCGGGTACCAGATGCCAGCTGGGCTCCCAAGTGATGCTGGAATCAAAAGCTGCCGGGCAAGTCCTTTTATCCTGTAATTAATAGTAAAATCTGCATGAAGCCTAATAAAAAAGGAACTGATCTCCTCGGGGAGAATGGTATCATGAAGAGCGTTTTGCACCTCTTCACCACGGGGAAAGCAGTGGTTGATGACGCCTTCCTGCCTCAGGCTCATTGCAGCCCCCAGGAAGGGAATTACGGAGCTGTTTACCCCCAAGAACGATGCTCCCCACTGCCCTGAGCCATCTGGATCAGTCTGGCCCCTGCCACCTTCCCAGTATAAATTAGAGGGATTATTCCTGCCAGGGAGGTGGTATAGAAGCAAAGGGCCTCGGGGGATGTAGAAATGCAAAAGGAATGGATGGGAAAGCTGTTCCCACTGCTCCCACCAGAGTAACTGGCCAGGGGAATGACCGGTGTTTCAGGATGGCTGGGCAGAAGGAGCATTCCAAAACACTGCCTGGGAGTCAAAGAAATATTTCAGAGCCCAGGGAATCCCAGGTGGGACAGAGCAGAGGTAAACTGAGGGGCCAGGAGATGCAGGGAGCGTGGGGATGCCATTGCTCCGTGCTCAGAGCTGGGTGAAGCATCTCTCCGTCCCTGCAATACGGAGCACGTTGTCAGCTCGGGCTCCACGCCACCATCTCCTCTCCAAACACTTTGTTTCTGAAGAGCTGTTCCCCAAAACTTGGCCATCTGTCCTCCCAGACTTACAGCAGCTTCTGTCCAACACCTCCAGCCTAATCACCTGCTCCTGGCTGCAGGAGAACCCTCCTGCCCGCCCCCTGCTCAGCTCCTGGAGCTGCTTTCCCCCCACGCTGCTGCATGCCCTGAGCGACACAGCATCTCCAGAGCTCCCAGTGAAAAGATTTATCACCCTAGCTTTGGGGATTAAAAAGCAATCCATCTATGAGGCTGCCCCAGCCTTGTAAGGCTTTCATTTTGTGCTGTGATTGCTTGCAACAAGCACGGGGTGGGTTTTGTTTTTTTTTTTTTTCCTTTACAGAGCCAAACTCAAGTTTTACAGCAATTGCCTTGTATATTTGTAGCCATGATAAATGGCTCCAGAGTGCGCCAGTGGATTTTTTTGCTGCCCCTTTTCAAGGAAAAATGGTTTTAAGGGAAGGGTTGTTTTTCCCTTCCTTCACACAGCCATGGGTTGGGGAAAACTCGTACAGCATGAATTTGGCAAAGCTCTTGTGAGCCTGGGAATGAGCAGTCCCTCTCTAGGGCTGGGCAGGGGGGCAGGTTTGGGCAGCCATGGATGCAGCACAACAGCCTTTCCCACCAAGATTCCAGCCTTCGGTAGGGGAGGAGGGAAGCAGGAAAATGTAGATGTCAGCAAACTGTGCTGGGTTTGAGCTTAGGCTGCTTTTCAAACCATATTTCATTTATTCCCCTTATTCCAGGCTGATGGTGGTGGTGAAAAGTGCTGTAGTGCCTACAGATGGGCAGCACAAGATAGGCAGGGAGGCAAACAGGCAGCAAGAAATCACAGAATCATTGAATAGTTGTGGTTGAAAGGGACCTTTGAATGTTTTCTAGTCCAGCCCCTAATGTAGAAACGTAGAATTTGATTCTGCTCCTCAGGGACACCTCTGGGCTCAGTTTTTAGGCCCGTACCAGAGGCAGCCCATCTTCCTGCCTGGCTCCTCAGTGGCTTCCCCAAGAGCCAGGATTCTCCCAGAAATCAGCTCCCAGGCAGCCACACTCCATAGGGAGGCTGGGAAGAGGCAGCGTGGGGAGCACAGCCCAGCCAAGGGCCTGGCTGGAAGAGCTCAGGTGCAGCTCAGGATGCTCAGGCTGGCTCAGCAGTGGTGCACTGTGACTGTCACCTGCACTAGGGACAGTCTCCTCAATGTCACAGCACACCCAGCAGCCCTGGAGGGATGAGGCCATGAGCAGGGAAGTGATGGGATCCTTGCACCCCACCTCTCCCCACCTTAGGGCACACAGGGAGGGAATAACCAGAGCTAGAGGGACAAAGGGCATCTCTAAGAAGTGAAGGACTGTGCTGTGCTCTGTGTCTGAAATCCCAGTGTCCTGCTGGACAGAGAAGCAATGCACAGTGCCCTTCCCCACAGTCTTGCAGGGACAACCCATTAAAGCCACTGGGCACCTTCACAGGCATCAGCTGGGGCAGGGTTAAAACCCCACCACAATGGATTAGAAAAGAGAGACTGGATAGCCCACATCTCCTCCTGTGTTGCTAAAGATAGCAGAATTTATGTCAGAGAAGCCTGTGTGATGCTTAATTTTGTTCATGGGGACACTTTGGTTAAGAAAAGAAAGTGAGGAAAGATAATTAGCCCTGCAGTGAGTGGATTAAAGTCGGCTGGATGGCTGAGCTCTGGGGCACCTGGGGACTGCTAACAACGGGCTGTGATTGCTGGCAGGGCTGGGGATTGGGCTCTGGGCCCTGAGACTGACCTGGAGCGCAACAATCTGCAGAGGGCTTTCCTACAGCCCCACAAATGCTCAGGATTCCCAGCAGACACGTCCCAGGGATGTGGGATGTGGTGGATGAGGGGGCACCAGCCCTCCGGGGTCTCATTGGGGTGGATGAAGAGGAAGGCTGGGAGGCCCAGATTGGAAAAAGCTAACTTTTATCTAGTGTTACACGTATATTTATGACCAGTCCCTATTGCCCCTGACCAGGCTCTTAAGGGCAATGGGGTAGCACCTCAAGGGGAAATGCCTCCATATGAACCATGAACTTCTTTAAGGTCAGCTCCTCTACAAGTATGGGTTTGAGGGTATCTGCTAAGGACTCCTCTGTGTTACTCAGGAAGGGAACAGCAGTCCTTGCTCCTCCACCAGATGGCATTTTCCCCTCCCTCCTGGCACCCAGCAAGGCTTGGGCTGAATCTCTCCAAATTAAGTTTCAGTGAAAACAAGTAAAACCCAAGGTATGGACCCAGGCTCAGGGCTAGACTCCGTCTGTCTCTGCTGTAACATTATTACACTGGCAGACTTTAATTACCTGGGTTTATCACTCTTTGTGCTTATCATGGCAGCCAGGGTGAGCTTGTCTTCTCAGTTCAGGGCTGTTTAATGTGGCACATTGGAGAAAGCTGTCAGAGGATTCGGAGGCCAAACTCATCTTTCTTGTTATCTTTCCCGGGCGGGTGGAGTGACTGTGTGGCATTAATGACCATCTCACCTTAATGATGCTGAGACTGAGCATGAAACATCCCCCCCCCCCCA
>VWZN01003309.1:15181-25435 GCA_013396955.1 Regulus satrapa
TCCGTGCCCCCCCTCCCTTGTCCCGTGCGAGCGAGCGGCGTCGGGGATGTTGCGAAGTGCCGAGGGACGGGAGCGAATCCTGCAGCTTCAAAGGGAAAGCCAGAAGTAGTGAGGAATTTCCAGTTTTAGTAAATCATCCGCCTGTAATTAGGAAAGTCGTGTTTGTGAAGCGCTTTGCAGATGAAATATGCAAAGGACGGGAATGTCTAAGTGTTATTAAAATACTAGCTGAGCCAGATTTTAATGGGAGCTTGCTGCGTACTTTGATGGGAACGGGATCGGTCTCGGAGTGCGGATTAAAACGAGAAGATGTGAAAAATAGTAATAAAACGCAGGGTTGTGGCACTGATTTTCACTGCCTGTATCACAGGGTCGACGGACCTAGGCTTTTCTAGGTGATTACAAAAGTACTATAATGGGCAAAGGAAGAAAACTGTCTCCAACCTGAAGGCTGCCCTGTACCTTCCGAGGGAGTTTTAGAGCCAATAAAATAGCTCTGCCGTGTAGAGAGGGCTTTTGCCAGGATGAGGTTTGTGTTCCAGTCGGTGGAACAGAGCAGAGTCACGGCATTGCAGCCTGACTCCCATCACTCTGCTGTTAGGAACAGCGGAGCTGGGGCACGCCGAGCAGCGAGGGAGCTGCCTCATGTCCTCTTTTCCTCCAAAGTAACAGGCTCGATGTGGGCAGTGCCTGTGCGAGCTTCTCCTGTATTTCCATGGAAGGGCCAGTCCTGGGGAGGAAAGCCTGGCCCTGCTCTGGCTGCGTAATTCAGCTAATTGCGGTGGTTTGTGACGTGCGGCCTCCTGTCCCGTGAGGAAGTGGGCTGAGGGACCACTGACTGCCAGCATTCCTGCAGCTGAAGATCACAGGGATGGTGCTCCTTGCTGCCAAGGTCCCTTTTCCTGTGCTGCTGCAGGTTAAAGGATTCCAAACCGAGCTGGCCGCCGCGTGTTGCAATAAGGGCACGCAAGATAGGGGTAAACAGGCTGGGTTTGCTTCCTGACCACAGCCACCCCACGTTAAAGCTGCAGATTCCTGTCCAACGGCAAAGCCTGGCACTGCCAGCTCCAAGGGCAAGGTGTTTTGCTCTCGGGGTGTGTCAGAAGTGCTGGCCCGCTGTGCTTTGCGCAGAGGAAAGGGTTTGCTGGTGGCAGGTTATTCCCAAGGCGTGCGGGTTTTGTGTTCAGTGGGTTGGTTGTGCCTTAAAAGCACTCTGGGTCAGAGGAAGGTGGGTCCAGCAGTGGCAGTCCTGTAAGAGATTTAAAGAGACTTAAAATGACCTTAACAAAGGGGGTGGTCAGGACTTTGGGCCACCCCTGACAGCTCACGCTGCCTCAGAATAAGAGCATGTTGAGCAGGAAGGGGATGTGAAGCAGGACACTCTGATTCAGCTTTGACTCCAGGAGATTCAAGATTTAAAAAAACCAAAAAAACAACCATCAGGAAAGTAGGAGAAGAAGCCTTATTGCTTTCATCAGGCTGGTAGAAAGCTGGAAAAACAGACCATTCCTTTTTATCTTGTGAAGAATCAGGTGCAGCAAAGGGATTAATGAGGCAGTGAGAAACTGCCCAGCTCCTTTACTGGTGGTTCCTTGCCTTTCCCATTTAGTTTTGATCTTGTTTTACATGTGTTTCCTATGAGAATGTCTGTACCTATTTTCTTTTGGCAAAGAACAGTACAGGAAGAGCAGGTTGTGATGTGAAGAGGCATCTTATGCTCCCCACAGGTCAAGCTGCTCCAACTTGTCTGACTGCCTGTATCTATCCTGTATTCAAGCCTGGCTTTGTGCAATGAAATTGGAAGATGATCGTTCCGTCTTTCCTTGACCACATCTCTGTGTATGGAAAGCTGGTTCTGCCTCCCCAGTGCAGCATTGCCAGAGAGAGGATGAGGATGCCGGCAGTTTGGTTGGAAGCAGTTAAGAGTACAATTAAGATTAAGAAGGCAGACACTTGATTTTGGTAGGATATACCTATTAGATGAGTGTATGTGTGTGTGTGTGTGTGTGTATGATCCGTGGTTAAAAAGATGGCATTCAAAATTCACCTGGCTGCATTTCAAGTTGAACCCTCAGGAATTTGGGTTTAGTCTGTCTGCACGCTCAGGAAACTGCTGGCAAAGCTTCCAAAGTTTGAAGTGCTGTATCTGAAGCAAAGTTTGAGCCCTGCTGTGCTGAATCCCAAAAGGCAACCGAATTCAGGCAACCTTTTGCCTTTCCTCCCAGGATCTTAAAACATCCTGCACAGGAAGGTGGTGCTCTTATCTAATTCTAAAGATAAGAATGATCTGAGGTAAAGGAACCGAGTGCCTTGCCTAAGGCTGTACAGCAAGGCAGTGGCAGCATCATGAAGCAAATCAGGTTCCTTCACCCTGGCACCATTACTCACTGAACTCCATCCTCTCCTTCTTTCAATTATTCCAGGAGAAAGGGGGATGAGGAGGAAGGCATTAGTTCAAGAGCTGCAGACGGTGACAGAACCAAAGTGCAAGCTCAGCAGACGGTGTTTCCCCCTGGTGAAGCAAGGGGAGCACACGGGCTCCTTCCAGCATCTCCTCCCCGATGGAGGCAAACCAGCCTGCGAACCTCAGCGGTGTCACTGGAACATCAGATGGGAGGGAAGGACAGCTGCTGCTCTCTCCACTCCCTTCCCCACAGAGACGTGATGCATGAGGTCTTCTACAGCACCTGCAACAAGGGCTGCACGTATTTAAAATTCAAAACGTAGTAACTGTGGTGTCCTGTAATGCAGGGGCTGCTTCTGTACTGCCTTGTCAATGCACAGCTGACAGCACGCTCTTTTTTGGAAGCATAAACTTCCTTGACAGAATGCTATCCAGAACTTACTTCTTGGCCTGTATGGTTTTGTTTGTTTGTTTGTTTCGTAAATTGCAAAAAGTTGATGATAGTCTTAAGATCTGCCTAAGCCCTGAATGGAGATTTATGAGCTTAATGTTTTAGGCTGTACTGAAAAGTTCAAGTCCAGGTATAGACTGGTTTATTTTTATCCGCTACAGGAGAATTACAAGGCCAAGTGATGAGAAATCAGATATATTTTGGCATTTCACATGAAGTTCTTTCTATTCTTTTCTTTTCATTGAAGTGTGCAAATAAATTACCAAGTCTTTTTTGATAAGAACAGCATTCCTATTACAGGATTGGATAGCAAGGGCGTCTTGGTTTTTTAAATTTGAACTGAACTATCAGAATGAAATTGCAGCCCTGATTTTCTAATAAACAAACTGATGCATGACCTTATCTTTCATTCTCTGAAACTAAACCAAATAAATACAAATGTATTTTCTGCTTCCATTACTCATATAGCAGGAACAAAGAGGAAGTCTTGGAACAATCTATTTGAGACACAGAATTAATTTCTTTTAAAAGGAAATGGAGAAAATATATTTTAATGGAGAAAGTCTCCATTTAAATGGAGAAAGTATATGGATTCACATTCAGGGTGTTTTTATTTTTTTCCACAGTGAAATAGCTTGTACTTTTTAGATCACTCTCAGGACAATTTACGTATTTTTCCTGAGGTTACAGTTCAAAAGAATACAGCCTAGGTGGATGAGCAAAGGCAGGCTGGAACTGGTAATCTTTTGAGCCATCACTGTCTGGAGAAGCTGCTCTTTGTTGTGATGCTGAACAGCAACGCTGCTTTCCCAGCTCCTCTTCCTATGCTCCTGTTAATCTCATCTTGTGAGGTTTAGCTCTCAGTCCTTTTTCTTTGTTGCTTTCTAACATTTTGCCCCAATAAACGTGGATGAAGTCCCCAGACAGAATCTGACCGGGAATGTTACAAACTTCTGCAATGGTTGCTGACCTTTACAGATTGATCAGCAGGGAAGGGGCTACTTGAACTTCCAGGTCACTCTCTCACGAGTGCTTTTCTCTCTTGTTCCTAGTTTTTCCTGATCGTATAAAGCTGAATAACCAAATCATGCTGTGAATAACCAAATCATCCCTAGTTAGCATGCACGGAATGAAACACTTGAAAAACTACCCCTGTGTTAGCAGCAGTATGCAGATTCCAGTCAAAGCAGTTTGTAGTCTTAGACTTTGACTAGGAAGAAAGTTGTTCCCTTTGTACCTGAGCAGCTGCAGACAGGAGAGTGCTTTTTACTTCCCGATGTTCTGCTGAAGACATCGCAGGAACTGGCACTTTTGTTAAAGTAAGAAGTGTGATGAACTGCTGAAGAGCTTCTGGAAGCACTGAGCTCTCTGCCCTCTTGACCCATTTCCTTCAGTTCCTGGCAGGTGCTGTCCTGCTTCTGAACGCCACCCGTGCAACCGGGTGACATATCTGGAGATCTGGAGTCATCCCTTGCCTCACATGGCTGGTGATACCTCCATCCTTATGAGATCCATTTGGGAGGACTGTGGCGTGGCCTGTTTGCATAATGGCAGCCGATACCGCGTTAACGTCCCTTTGACTGCTTCGTCCAACTCCTTCTTTTATTTTTCATGTGCACACACCCAGAGTGCAAACAGGTATGTCAGAAGGAAACTATCTCCAGTGAAATCAGTGGGGGCTGCATGGGTAAATCCTTCTGCAGCGCTTTCAAAGGGCAGGTACGTCTATAGACTGCCATTAAAGAGAATTGTCAAGACGTATATTTATATTAAAGTGCAGCCTGGCAGTCTTGATGTGCTAGATGGGATGTAAATTCAAGGGAGGAGACTATCCCTGCCTTGAAGGCTCAGCCAATGGCATGCAAAAGGGTGGAGGCACAGCAGAGATCAGTACTAAGAATACAGATCTCCAGCTTCTCATCTTTGAACAGAATCTTTAGCAATTCGGGTTTGTTTCTTTGTTATATGTACCCTTAGGACAGAAAAGACTCCTTCTCCCTTCACACCTTCTGTTTCAGATTTTCTTTTGATATAAATGAAGAGGACAGAAATAGTTGAAAGGACCAGAAAACTTTTTTTCCTTCTCATGTGCATAATAAATACACAAAGCTTTGATCCTAAGTCAGCAGAGCTGCACCAGTAAGCTTTGGGGGGAAATGCAAGAAAGATCAGACTCAAATGGTGGCTAAAACCTTCCTTTTCCAAGAAGTATTAAGTGTATCTGAAAATGGTTCACTATTACTCCAGTACATTGGTCTTGGTTTGAATACTACAGCCTTGGCTGCAGTCGTCACGAAATGGTGGAAGGCAGCAAGGAGGGTGTGCAGCAAGTTCAAAATCCTGGACTTCAGGAGAATAGAATTTGGTCTCTTCAGGGATCTTCTTGGTAAAGTCCCATGGCATAAAGCCCTGAAGGCAAGATGGGCCCAAAAAAGGCTGGTTAATATTTAAGGATTGCCTCCTCAAAAAGCTCAGGTGTGATGCATGTGATGGACAAATAAAAAGGCAAAATACCAAAAATACCAGGACACCTGCTTGGAGCTGCAAGGAGCAGCTCCTGGACAAACTCAAATGCCAAAAGGAATTTTTGTAGAAACAGAGAGCAGAAACAAGGACAGGCTGTCTGTGAGGAGTGCAGAGAGACTGTCCAAGCATCCAGGGATCAGGTTAGGAAAGCCAAAGCCCTGATGGAATTAAAGATGCCCAGGGACATCAAGGAAGAGGGCTTCCATAGGTACGCTGGTGCTAAAAGAAAGACTGGGGAAATGTGGGTCGTCTCCATAAGGACAAGGATACCTGGTTACCCAGGACATGGAGAAGGCTGAGGTATCCCATGATACTTTTGCCTTGATTTCCACTAGCAAGGGCTCCAGCCGTACCCCCTGAGCTGCAGAAAGCAAAGGGACAGGGATAATGTAGAACCTCCCACTGCAGGAGACCAGGTTCAAGACCCTCTAAGGAACTTGGAGGTGGATAAGTCCTCAGGACCTGATGAGATGCAGACACCAAAGTCCCAAGGGAACTGGCAGATGAAGTTAATCCACTATCCATCAGATTTGAGGAGTCGTGGCTAGTCCACTGAAGTTGCCACCAACAGAAAACAGGGCAGCATAACCCACATAATTTGCCACTAAGGGCAAATCGTGCCAGAAGAGTGACTGACATCTTCTACCTGGGCTTGTGCAAAGCATCTGACTCTGTCCCACACAGCACCCTTGTGGCCTTCCCTGGGGGTCAGTGTCATTTTACATCTTTCTTGGCAACCTGGGCAGTGGGACGAGTGCACTCTCAGCAGGTTTGCCCACAGCACCAAGCTGTGTGGTGGAGCCAACGTGCTGGAGGGAAGGGATTTCATCCAAAGAGACCTTGAGGGGTGGGCTCAGGCAAACCTCATGAAGTTCAACAAGGCCAAGTACCAGGTTCTGCAGGGCAGTCCCGAGGAAAAATATAGGCTGGGAGGAGAGCAGCCCTGACCTGGGGATGCTGGTGGATGAGAAGCTCACCATGAGCCAGCCAAGTCGCAGCCCAGAAAGCCAAACAATCTGGGCTGCGCCCACAGCAGCCTGGCCAGGAGGTGCAGGGAGTGGATCCTTCCCCTCTGCTCTGCTGACAGCCCAGCTGGAACACTGCATCCAGCTCTGGGGTCTCCACTGGAGGCACATGGACCTGTTGGAGCATATCCAGAGGAGGGTGATGATGATGCTCAGAGGGCTGGACCACCTCTGCCGTGGAGACAGGCAGGGAGAATTGGAGCTATTCAGCCTGGAGAAGAAAAGACTCCAGGGAGACCTTATAGCACCTTTCAGGCCTAAAGAGGGCTGGAGAGGGACTTTTCACAAGGTCATGCACTAATAGAACGTGGGGTGTTGGCTTTAAACTGAAGGAGAGTAGAAATAGGTGTATGGGAGAGGTTCTGCACTATGAGAGTGGTGGTGTGGCACTGGCACAGGTTGCCCAGAGAAGCTGTGGCTGCATCCTTCCTGGAAGTGTCCATGAAGGATGAAGTCTTGAGCAACCTGGTCTAGAGGAAAGTGTCCCTGCTCACAGCAGGAGTGTTGGAATTAGATGGTCTATGAGGTCATTTCCAACCCAAAACATTCTGCAGTTCTGAAATGCTCAGTGAAAATATGGCAATTTTAATTATTTAGCACTTTTAACTTCTTTGCTTTTACATTAAACAGTTCTGTAATCCCTTGATAACAGGTTCAAGTGTCTCACTTCTTGAGTGCTTCTTCCTTTAGTTTTTGACCATGACGCTCAAAAGAGATGATCTAGGTCATTCATTACCTTCTTGAAATTTATCATGAAGGCTTTTAACTACTCCAAATACTCTCGTGGATTCTCCCCAGGCCAGCTTGTGAATATCCTTTGGAATACACCTTGTCTTCTGAGTAAGGAAACACTCTGTTCTCAGCAGAGGATATTCTCTGAGATGTTCTCTCACAGAGGATACAGTTTCCCATAGAAATACTCAGATGAACTCTTTCTCAGGTCACTTTTACATTTGTGGAAGGGACCAGAGCTTTCTGGCCTTAACGGGTGTGGAGGGGGGATGGTTAGTGAAAAGCTCTCCTGTTGTTTATCTTGTAGAGGCTGGGCAGAGGAGCTGCTCTCTGTCTGCTGGGATCAATGACAGATCATTCACCTGTGGCTTCAGGCTTTGCTGGGAGCTGGCCCTGGGGTGCTGAGGGCTGGAACCGTCAGTCAGGCATGAACAAACATCTGTGTTCGTGCTGGCAGCATGAGTAATGTGGCTCCTCAACATCAGTGCCACGAAGGAAGAGATCAGCCTTGGCTTTAGGTCTTGGCAAATGTGTCCAGCCCGCGTGTGCTCACAGGCAGGCTCGGTGCTCACAGGCACTGCATCCTGTGAGGCAATTCCTGCAGCTACAAAGAAAAGGTTTGGGTTTAATTATATATTATTGGAGCTGGAGAACAGTCAGTGACGTGTGTTCCTGTCTGTGGCTGTGAAACGTATCTGCTCATCCTATCACCCCACAAACACCTTTGCCTGGAAATCTGTAAGAATCAAAAGCTTTTGTGTGCAAATGGGGCCCCATTTCTGTATCGTGTGTGTGTAGGGGGGGTTCTCTCTTGTGTTTAGATGAGTGTCATCCTTTTCTCCAGAGAAATATCTCACAGAGATCTTTCCAAAAGCTCAGAAACCATCCTGAAGTGAGTTATGACACAAGCAGGATGTATTACTGCGGTACCATGTTTTGGCAGATCACAGTGAGGACAAAGTAATTCTCAGTGTTGGAATGAACAGAACTTTTGGTATTGCCAGTATTACCACAAAATTGTTTGAAGTCTGTCCTACAAATGTACTGAGCAGGCAATCTGTTTTACCTGTCTTGTTTTTATGATCAATACTTGATTTCAGATTTTATAGCACAGAGCTGTATTCAGATAAGGTTTAAATATGCAGCTATAAACCCATAGGTAAGAGGTGTGATTTACTTTCCAGTTATAATGAAATCCTTACTGAATTAAGGTTGCGTAGTAATTGTATTCTTCAGCTTCATTCTCCCCAGTTGTGAACTAACTCTTTGCAGAAAACATTCCCAAAGCCTTTTTCCAGAACTTTTGTATTATTTCTTCAAGATATTTGTATCTTTGGCCCATTTCTAAACACTTTTATTTTGTTTTCTTGGTAGATCACCATGCTGCCCTTGAATCAAGCCTTTATGAGTTGTTCAAATGAATAAATAAAATTTACAGGTGAATAAATCAATATGCTTTAAACATTATTTCAACAAAACATAATGCAAAAGGACTTAAAGAGAGTATGAACTAGATATAGACAGTGACCCCGTTCTGACACTGATAGTGGCAATAGGATTAGCTCCAGAGGCCAGAAGTCTCTTTAGAAAGCAAGAAGATTTCTATGATGCCTTTCTTACCCTTGAGCAAATGCATCCTGAATGGCAGAAAATAAAATGAAGGGCAACTCAAGCTGGTGGAAAAAAACATGAGTGGTAATACACAGCATGAGAAAGGAGCCTAAGTTAAAGTCACATGGGAAAAGCCCTGGAGTTGGGTGGATGCAGCAAGGGAAATAAGATGTGAACAAGAATCCAATTATTCTTTGAAGCATGGCTTTCCTGAGAGCCCCAAGAAGATGGTGAGATCTCAGGAAATTATGGGTTTCCCTTGGGATGGCCCAGCACAGGCCTGAGCAAGAACATTGTAGGAGACACCTGAATTGTTTAGAACTTGTTGCATAGCTATTTATAATAAAATCTATTTTGCTTTGTCTTTTTCCTTCAGCTTAATATGACAGTGTGAACCCCAGCTAAAGCATAAGCATGGAATTGAAAAGGAAGATGGAGAAATGACATCAAATGCAGTGCAAGGAAAATAAGAAAAGACAAATTATGGGGATGTCAGGAAAATCAGTCTGCTCTGACACTTTCTAGAGCTTTGTTTTAAAGAAAATGACAGCAACAGTGACAGGAACAAGAATTGACACGGCGCTGTAGAATAGAGCGAATGGTCTTGGCAGAAATGGGGACCACACTGGGAGCAATGGCAAATCCTCCCAAAAACCATGCAGGCATTACATGCAACAAGTGGAGAGGCTGATTATCCCTGGGCCTGCCTTTCTGTACAGTGCTGGGCTTTTTGCACAAGGGTCTTTTCGGCTGAGCTCAGGAGTTGACAACAGCTTTAAAAGCAAGGTTTTGTCTACCTCGTTCTCGTGTCGCTGGGGAAAGAATGATGCCCCATCCATCACCAGCTCCTTGAGCTGCAGTGCTCCATGCATTGTCATTCCCTTGGTGTTGGAAAGAGGCTGCAGCCTCAGCCTTTCCTTTCCAAACAATTCCCAGGGAGTCCCAGTGGGGCTGCTGGGGTGGGTGGAGGATGCGTGCATTTCTCCTCAGTGCTTATAAGGCCAGTTGTCAAGAGCTGACTCTTGAGTGGGAAAAACAGCATCAGAAGGCCACATTTGTGGTGTTTCCTGGCCATTACTGGCTGAAGAGCAGTAATTTTTTAATGATTTAATATGTGCCACCTGCAAAGGCTGCTTTTTTAATGGCCCATGTATATTTTGCATCCAGTGTGGACTTGAGACTTATGTGTCACTAATGAGTACATAAACTAATAAATAAAGTTAATTTAGGTGTGTTTTATATGCAGAAAACTAATGAGTCTGTTCCTTCAGCTAGGAATATTCATCATAAAGGAGATTTTTAGTAGCTTAAAGTCAATTAACTTCTTAAAGCTGTGATGGTTTACATCAGCATAAGCTTTGGTTCAGGCATCTTTTTGAATCTGTACTGGCTACAGTTTTTTGTTGTAGGCAGTATAATTCATGGCAACTTTTGAATCCCAGGTACTTTGTTTTAGCAAGGAAATTTAATTTCATTTATCACAAAAAAAAAAAAAAAAAAAAGAA
>VWZN01003309.1:32852-43620 GCA_013396955.1 Regulus satrapa
TAACAAATCTCTGTTCAAAAAAAAAAAAAAAAAAAAAAACCAAAACCACCCACTCTTTTCTTGGTATTCCAGGCACAAAAGGTGACAAAACGGAGTGCTTTGGTTTGGTGTTACCAGAGAAAATTCTAATAAACACAGTCTTTGAGGACTGGTTCATCATTCCCATGGGAGAGAATTGCTCAGGTTGTATCTTAAGGCAGATGCAACTTTGTTGTGGCTTTTACTGCTGCACATTGATATAAAACTCCTTTTCTGTTTCATTTGTTGGGGGCTTTTAAAGTAGAAATTGAGCATTGCTAAATTAAACTTGTGTAAAAACAACATCTCCTCCCTTTAAAAAAAAAAAAAAGAAAAAGAAAAAAAATTAATTTGTCATAAAATACCTAATTACCCTAAAGGAAAGAATCTTTCCTATGTGCTCATTCTGACATTGTACTTCATCAGAGCTGGAGCTGGGGGCTGCTGTGTGCTGCTCTCTCTCTCTGCTGACACCCACAGCAGGATGTCACAGCTGGGGATGGCTGTGAGGCAGCTGTTCCTGGACTCCTGGATAGGGCAGGTTAGGGAAGAGAGTGGGATCACCACTGCTAGGAGGTTTAAATAGATCAGCAGAGCCCAGGATCTCTTTTTTTTTCTTTTTTTTTTCTTTTTTTCTTCTTCTTTTTTTATATTTTTTTTAAACTACAGCATCTCTATTAGAAAATGCTTATTTTTAATTTATTATTAAAATAGAGGCAAAGTAATAAATGCTGGCATGCTTTTCCAAAGGTTTATACTTTCTTAAGAAAACTGCAGGATATTTCCAGTGTGGAAGAAATATGTAACAGCCTGTATTTAGCTAATTACCTATCACAACCCAAATAATTTTCAATGTCCCTGCTTCTTGAGATGAAACCTACTGTCTGTAACACTTGGACTCAACCAGCAAACCCCTTGGGTGCTACAGCCATGTTCCAACACCTAATATTAAGTTAGACTTAACTCTGAGCCAGATTCTTCTCTGTAATACCTCAGGCATGCTGGCTGTAAAGTTTTTGGGAGCTCTGGGTGCACCAACTCTGCAGTCTCATGGCTTGTGAGCAGGTCAGCTGTGCAGAGGAGCCCAAAGCCCAGGAGAGATGCAGCTGAGCAGTGTGTTTGAGCTGTGTCCCTGCAGGTGTGACTTTGCAGAGGCCACTCCCCCAGGTGCCCGGTGAACCAGGAAAGTGAGCACCCAGATCAGCTGGCCACTGCTGTGGAAAAAGGAGAATAATGCCCCCGGTTGGACATTTCATGTCAGATTTAGGATTTCACGTCAGAGTAAGGGAATGCAATGCCATGTGAGATGTCTGACAATCCATGCAGTCATTTAGAAGTGAGGGCTCCGAGTGCAGGAGTGTGCATGTCGTGCTCATTGCTTCGTGCTGTCTTGGTTTTAAAAGACAGAGGTGTCTGCTAAGGANTGCAGCATTTCCCATGGGATGATGGAATTGGATCAGTCCCTGCATGGCCCACGAGCAGAAGATCTGTGCCTGGGCAGGGCTGGGTGGTGGGAGAGATAAAGAGCAGTGCCCCAGCTGGTTCAGAGCTGGGACAGAGCACACAGCCTGGCACAGCCTGCTCTGCAGCCACAGCACCTCAGGAGAAAACTGCACTGCAGCAGAGTCAGTCAGCAAGGGCTCCTTCTGACGTGGTTTTCCCATCAATTCCCAGAACACAGCAGTGACTGGCTATGGATTCTTCCAACGCCCACACTTGACAAGCAGGAATTATTTCCCTCCTGGAAACAAAGACCTTGAGGGAGATAGGCAGGCTTCAGCATGTCAGAGGATGCTGCCTGCTGAAAACCTGCAGCATCTCAGGGTTAGGAACCAGGAATGTCCTTTTAACCCTTCTCTGGGCTCACCCAGACAGTTTGCAGAAGGGGCAGGGTGCTTCAGCAAGAGGTCCAGACCTGAGGATTTAATTGCACCTTAGCAACTGATGGAATGAGCAGGCTGAAGTGTGCTGCTGACAGGTCTGAGTGGGCAGCGGTGGCACTCAGAGTCACATGGGACTGAACACAGCATTCTGCAGGGCTTCCATGGTATTTTGTATTTCTGTTCCCAGCTTGATTGATTCCTCTGTGCATAAACAGTGGGAGGACAGACAGATCTCAGGCATTTGGAGTGTTCAGTACAGTAAATTCTTCATTTTGGGGTTTTGGGGTTTTTTTAAATTTGAATTTTTGAACATTAGGCGTATCTCTGTGCGGGTGTTGGGAGCTTTTCATGGCTTCCTGTCTCCATTGAAGTCTGCTGTGCTGGTACATTTCGGTCAGCTCAGAGAGCTTCCCATCTTTCAGCACAGAGAAAAAGGTGGAAAAACTTTTCTCTGGAAAAAAAAAAAAAAACCAAAACCAAAAACATCAAAACACCATCTTTGGTGTTCCTTCATCAAGCCACGAATGGGGCTCAGCCCAGGCCCCCTCGCTGTCCTCCCCTGCACGGTTCAGGGCTCTTCACAGCCTCAGCTGTATCAGAAAAGTTGCTGGAGGTGGGAGGGAAGAACTCCCAGTCCCAGCACTTCGACTGAAGAGCCTCCAAGGAGTTTTCAGAGGATGACAGCCAGCAGGCCAAGCTTGGAACCCGAGCGCAGACGTTCACCACACGGCTCCTGCTGAGGGCAGACTCTGGAATTTGGCACTGCTGCCTTGGGCTCTCCAGGATTTCAACAGATGTAGTGCATTGATTTAAAATGTTTAAAAGGGAGCCCTGCTGTGGCTTCCACAGCTTGTTTCATCGCTGTAGAAATCAAGCAGTAACATACAAACAATACAAGCAATTTTGTGTTATAAACTACATCCAATGTTTAGGGAATTGGGATTAAAATCAAACGTCTTCAAGACTTTTGGCATTCTCCTGCCCTCCATCTGGAGATAGTTTTCTTTTTTCCAGCCTCTTCCCACTTTTGTCTATCTCCAAATTTTCAGTATTTTCCTTGCAGCTTGGAAATAACTCCAATATGCTCTCTTTTAAGGCACACAACAACCTTGATAGGGCTTGTTGTTCGCCCCAAGTAATTCAAAGCTAATAAAAACTCTGACTTCACACCTCTGAGAGAGCAGGGTTGGTGCAATGTGCACTCCACAGTGCTCCCTGCATTGGACAGTGTTCATATGCCATAAGGCAGCCCATAAAAGACCATCTCTGGGTTGTCATCCATGCTTTTGTTTGTACATTCTGGGACCTGATGCTTATCCTAGCCCCCCAGTTTGTACATGGGATGGGGAAGAGGTAAGTGTTCTTCTGAAAACACTTCTAGAAACATAAAAGTGTGGTGATTCACTAAATCTTCTACTATTTGGTTTCAAGAAATTGCTTTTCAGAAGCATTCAAGGGAATGGTGAGGAAACAAATTGAGGTTCCTTTACCTCTACTGCTGTGTTATTGACATGACTGCGCCTCCAAAGAAAGATTGTAGAGCTAGAAAAGATGCAGGGAAAGATATGGCCCCCTTTCTGTGTTGACCATTACATGAAGTTTTCACCTTAGGAAAAAAACAACTGAATGGGCATGAGATAAAATAATATTAAAAAATCACGAATGGAGTGGAGAATGTGATTAGAAAAACATCATTTATGATTTCTCATATTGCAAGAAACACATGGCAAACCTGAGAGGAATTAAGACACTCTTTTCCCAAAGCAGCATAGGTACACTTGTGAGCATTCCTGCCAGAGGGTGTTGGCAATGCCAAAAGTTTACCTGCATTCAGACTAGACCCGTTCACAGAAGCAAACTCCACCAAAAGATAATAAACACACTTGTTACCATCTCTGGTTCTGAGATTATTACCCTGTGTATCCTGAAATAGAAAGAGTTTGTCAGGCAAAAAACATATAAACTTTTGTTTTCTTACCCTTCCATCATTCATTCAGCCCTTCTGAGACAGGATATTGGGCTGCACCCTGCTTAAAAGCCCAACAATTCTTAAGTTTCTAGTCTGAAACTTCATTTACTTCAAGTCAGCTTCTTTTCTCTTTGGCTTATGCTTTTTCTATCACTCCCTTTGATTTTTTTCCATCTGTCAGGCTGCCACCCTAACCACCTCTGCTATTTTCTACTTCCTTGAGCTCCTCTTCAGAGATTAAAATTTTGGCCTGCAGTAAATCCCTACTGTGAGGCCTAGAAAAGACCTGGACAAGATTTTATCAGCTTGACACCCATCTACGTCTTCTAGTTACCACTGGTTTGGGGGTTAAGAATGAAGCACCTCAAAGAGCAGCTGGAGCATTCCCTCCCTGAAAAAAGCAGGTTTGTTTAAGGAGTTTCCAACCACTTACTAAGTGCCATTACTGTAATGGCAACACGCAAGAATTTTTGTTGCTGCCACTATTTCACTTGTTTGAGTGCTTGTTACATTTTATGCCTTTGGCTGAGCGGTGATTTTTTAAAAAGCGAGGTGTTGTAATTGCAATATTGGGCACAGCGGGGATCGTGAAAAATGCCAGATGGAACAAAATTATTCTGATTTTTGATCCACAAAGAGCCTAACTGTCAGTCCTGCTGGGCATCCAGCAGCTCCCATTGAAATCAGTGGCCCCAGGCCAATCCTGCAAGAGGAGCTTGGTTTAGCTCCACTGGGCTGGCATTGCTGTGGAACCTGCCTCACACCACAGCTGAGCTTTAAGAGCACAGAAGGAGATGCTGGTGTCAATAAAATCAGGACATGCAAAGAAGCCCTGGGGAGAGGCAAGATATTGATGCCCCTACTGTTCCCTCCTTTTTCTTTTGAAGCTTTTTTTGCATTTTTCATTCAAGTGCCGAGTGTCTTTTCCGTCAAGCACAGCTCCACTCTGTTAGCTCTATTTTGATTTAGTAGCTAGTGGCAGGAAACTGATTTGGAAATATAAATTTGCATCTCAGGTCTCAGAGTGAAGTCATACTTGCTGAATCTTTTTGTTGCACACTCTTATGGGGGAAAAAATTCCTCGTGATCATTCTTACTTGTAGTACACTGAAGGGCATGGCTACAAACAGGGGAACAGCTCCTAAAAATACACTTAGGATTCACTCATGAATTTATTCAGAGGATTCTTTCTTTTCTTGTTTGGCTTAGAGTGTTTTTCAGCCAGCAGTTTGTTTTATTCTGAAGCACATCTAAATTCAAATCAAAACACCTGAAATTAAAATAAGCAGCCTTCAAACGCAAAAGTGAGATTATTTGGATGTTTGTGTCCATGTCTGGATTTAGCCCACTCTTGAGAACAGCAGAGGTGTGATCCACATTTGAAGCCCCAGCCTAATGATCTTATTTGATTTTCTCTCTGTATTAAAATAGCAAAGCAGTTACTCATGTGTTTGGAAGAGCAAGTGTACATTCTCTGTTGAAGGTGGTCTGCTGCTCTCTCTGCATGAAAATAAATTGTTTGCAGAAGAGGAAGATCCTTTCAAAAGATTCACAAGCAGCAGAGGAAAGATAAACTTCAAAGAATGAGGCTGGAATAATGAAGAAAAAGAAAAAAAAATTAATATAGCAAGAAAAATGAAAACTTTGGTCACTGCAGCTTCTGGGTGTAATTTTCTTTCACAGATGCACTCCACAGGTTCAGATCCTCGTTAACAGAAATTTAATCCCGTGCTCCCCTGTGAGCAAGGAAGGCCATAAAGCTGCAACTCAGTGAACAGAATGCTTTCCTTTGGTACAAGCTGGTTTGAATTCTGCTATCCACATGGTAAGACCCTTACCTGAGATGGCACCACCATTCCACGGAGCTCCTGCAAAAACATTCAGGTGGTAGATCGATTTTTCACGATGTTAGAATTCAAATTTCATGCAAGCACACAAGTTTAGGCTTCTACCTTTCAATGTTGGACCACCAAGGGTGGCTCCAAAGAATCCTGTTCTGCTTGGTGGAGCTGTCTGGAGGGTGACAGAGTGCTGCCAGCCCAGGTGTGAGCTCTGTGTGTGCCGGAGACCAGGCCACCAAAGCCAGCAGATGGGATTGTCCCGAGAGCAAAGCGAGCCCTGAAGCCAGAAGGTGGCTGGGAATTCCCAGCTGGCCACCTGCAGCTAGGGATGGCCTGGCTGGAGGAGCCAAACCTGCTGCTTCATCCCAACGTTTTTTCAGAGGCTCACACTCAGCTCCACAAAAGAGAAAGCAAGTGGGAATCAGCGTGACGGCAGGTTTGTATTTTGCCAGGCTGTTCGCTGCATTTTTTGGTGTCATAGAACATTATGGACAATTTCTCCAGATGGTCAGACCTCCTTCCAACTGTCCTTTGAAGGTGGACTGCAGGAGAATGGGATTTTCTGGCAAGCAGCTGCAATATAAGAAGCCTACACTGGAATCTTCCAACTGTCTGCTTGCAGTTTTTAGCTCAGACAGGGAACTTTGGGTGTGCTGGTGCCAATTTGCAGCGTGGTGTCAAAACTCAGCCTCGAGTTTAGCCTTCCTCCAGCCTTGCTCTGTACCTGGAAAAGGTGGCCTGTGCACACTGCTGTTGTCACAGCATTTCTGATGAGCTTTTACTCCGGTGGGAGGCACTGAAAGGGCCTGGCTTTTTTTCACCTGGCTTTAATAAGTGTGTCTACAGATGAGAGGTGTGATGGCTAAAGGCAATTTACAATACTGATAGTTGGCAGCAGATAAAGAGGTGATGTGTTCAGAACTAGGTTTTGTATTATACCAGTTTGGATTTTATTTTTCTACAGCAAACAAGTAATTTATACTACCAGGCAGTTGGTTTTTTGCTTTTTTGTTGGTTTTTTTTTTTTTTTTTTTCTTTTTTTNCAGTTTGGATTTTATTTTTCTACAGCAAACAAGTAATTTATACTACCAGGCAGTTGGTTTTTCGCTTTTTTGTTGTTTTTTTTTTTCCCTTTTCTGGGGACATGATGCAGCCTCTTCACTTTATGGGCAGGGTTTTGAACATTCAGGTTTTCTTCTGACTCTTAGCTAGCTAAAGTTTTCTATGTATAATAACCATCCATCCATCCAGTCGCCACGAGTGGCTGTTGAAACATCCAGACACAACTCCTGAGTTGAGTAAACAGAGAAGAACATGCTCTTTATTTCATTCATAGACGAGCCCTGAACTCTTCACACTGCCAAGTAAATGTGGCATCTCCTATTAAGTGCTCTGGCTGTCCTGCACTGACACACTGTACTCTGACTATTGCTTTGGGCTGATGGTTTTTTGGGTTCTCAACACTGAGTCTAGAGCTTGGAAGAATCACTCTCCAACGAACTGGCAAAGAAAAGGGGTTATTTGTGTCTGTCTGCATGGGGTTATTTGTCTCCATGAATGTGCACTCTATTCAGTGCTGACAATTCCCACAGCTTTATGATATGGCTCAATATTCAGCACTGGCCTAAGAGCCAGGCCTGGGGCATTGTGTGGAATGTGTAGAGGTGATATAAGTATAAAATGGGATGGTTTCCATTCTGAGCTACGGCGGTTTGGAACCACCAAAAGGTAACGGCAAAGCTTTCCTTGACATTTTTTCTTTTGGAAAAAAATCATACCACATGGGTTGTGGTTTTTTTTGGGGGGGTGCACGAGACGGTTCCTGGTGGGCTGAAGTTGCCAGCGCTCCGCTCATCTGCTTCCAGTGAAACTGTGGCAAAGGCAGAGCCCGCCTTGGCGGTGCCTGCAGCTCCGAGCTCCGCTGAGTGCTGATGCAGCACAGACCCAGCAGCAGAGCGCTCCTCCCTGCTGCTCTGGGCTCGCTGCATGGCTTTGCACTGTCCCCCACATCCCACGGGCAGCTCCTGTGAAGTAACTCGCCTTGTTCCCCCCAAACTGTCCGGCTAGCTATGATGGGTGGGAGGAAAAAGGGGAATCCTTCACGAACCTAGATAAAAGACCAAAGGGATCACTTTCCCTCCGGGATAAGTAGATGTTTATTCCAGGCTGGAATCCGGGAGGGAAAGGACACCAGGGAAGTTTTTCCCGGGAATTTCAAACCTCGGGAGAGGGGCGGGGGGACACAGAACAACAACCAATCCAGGCCAAGGAGGGGAGGGGTTACAGAAAATTTCAGGATCATTACATATGTGCACCACTACACTCCTGCTCAGCACAAACGAGGCAACTGGACGGGATGGCTTTGGGGGGCGGGAGGGACATGGGGGAGGTGTCCTGCCTGCTGAGCTGGCGCAGGAAGCACAGCCACACGTGGGGGGGAATTTGTGAACTCCTCACCTTGCAGCTGGTGCCGGGGGGACGAGGATGGAGCCAGCGGGTACTGGGTGTTGTTTAATAGAGAGTGAGAACCCCAAAATAGGTTTGCCGGCCCCGCAAGGGAGGGCTTCACTCTCATGAGGGGAGATGCAGGAGCTATTAACCTGCCAGCTAAACCCTGTAGCATCCTCGGCGATAATCTATTCCCGTGGGATAGAAACTGAGGGATTTCCCTGCTTAGCTCCTGCCCCGTGCTCTCCTCCCTCGGTGCCAGCGAGAGCTCTCCTGTTCCAGATGTGTCTGCGGGCAATTCCCACGCTTCCAGCGGTGGCGGCTCCCCCGCGGAGCGGGGACTGTCCCCACGCGGTGTCGCTGCGGGCCGCGGAGCTGCGGGGCACGCGGGGGATGCGGGGGATGGGGATGCTGGGAATGTGGGGGATGAGGGGGATGCAGGAGATGAAGGAGCTGCGGGAGCTGCGGGGGATGCGGGGGATAAAGAATCTGCGGGAGATGCGGGCGATGGGGATGCGAGAGATGAAGGAGATGCGGGAGATGGGGATACAGGAGATGGGGATGCGGAGGATGAAGGAGCTGCGGGAGATGCGGGAGATGGGGATGCGGGAGATGAAGGAGCTGCGGGAGGTGGGGATGCGGGAGATGGGGATGCGGGGGATGAAGGAGCTGCAGGAGATGAAGGAGCTGCGGAAGGTGGGGATGCGNGAGGTGGGGATGCGGGAGATGAAGGAGCTGCGGGAGGTGGGGATGCGGGCGATGAAGGAGCTGCGGGAGATGCGCTGCGCCGCGCTCCGCTCTGCCGTTCCCGCTCGGGAGAAGCGCCCAGCGGGAAGGGTTTGAACAACTGCGAAGCGCCGCAGAGGGTTTGCACGGTCCGTTGGTTAGAGGCGTGCTCTGCCCTCCTTTTTCCCAGGAAACTCGGAAATTGCCGCTTTTTTCACCACCTGGTCGGGAGATTTTGATGTGACATTTTTTTCCAGTGACGTGATTTTAACTTGAAAGCCCGCCTGCTTTTTTTTTTTCTTTTCTTCCCCTCGGCGAAACTGTACACCTGCGACATAGTAAAAGCGTAAAACCAGCTAAATAACCCGACGGGGAGCATAGAATTCCCCTGCCCTAGCCTGTTCATTCCCAGAAGGTTTTCTGGCCGTGAGTAGCAGTGAAACGAAAAGTCTAAAAAGACATGCCACGTTCGGGATGCTGACGATCCGGCTGCAGAGGGAGCCAGTCTCCAGGTAAAGCTCTTCCTCCGTGCGCCCTTTCCCCCACAGGTTTCCTCTCAGTGTCACAGAGACAAGACTCCTGAAAAATCTACTTTTCCCCGAGTACGTCTTGTCGTGCTCCCCACACGACTGTTTTCCAGCCTGTCTGTCTGGGATTTGGCTACAAAGGAGGGGGTGAAGCAGCAGTTTCGAGCCAGTCCTCCAGAGGTATTGGCTCTGCCACTGTGAGCACCAGCACACAGCGTGGGTCCAGAGGGTCTGGAGCAGCCCTGGCTGGGTTGCACAGTTGCTGCACAGATGGCTGGAGCTTGCCCAGCACATATGAGCACAGCCAGAGCCACTTAGACCTACCGCATTTGCTCGAACTTCTGTGGCGAATGCAGCAACTCGGAGACCCTCCGAGGGCCACGGTGGCAATTGGGTCTGGGGACTCAGCACCTCTGAACCCTCTGGGCAGCCTCATGGCTCCTCCTTTGCTTCTTCCTTCTACAGCATGGTGGGAGCAACTTGCTTAGTGCCCCTTGACTTAGAGCCTGGCTCCTCCCCAGCCCCCAGTTCAGAGCAATGTGTTTGCTTCACTGGCCCTAAAAAAAGCAAAAGGGGCAGAAAGCAGAGAAAGCTGCTCTCAGCTGGGCAGCTCTCAAGCTGCTCTCTTCGGGGTGGTGGTGGCTGCCAGCTCCATGTCCCAGTTCTGCACCTTGGGCTCTGCTCAAGCAGAAATCTGTGGAGGGCAAGAGTCTGTATCAGTTCCCAACCCACCACAGCACCAGGCAGCACTCCGGCTTTGGTTGTTTGGCCCCTGACTGTGTGTCCGTATGGGAAGCGTTTTAAATCCATGCGGGCTTGGATTCCTCTTCACCATGGAAACGCATAAAATGACAAGTGAGCAAAGGCCGATGGTGCCAGCCACGGGGAATAAGATGCAAAGATTTTTGTCCTGGCTTGGAGGACGCTGTTCCTGTTTGATGGGGCTGCCGTGGCCCATGTGAAAGGATTCAGTGCCGTAGGGTCGTGGTTTGCCCCACAGCCAGCAGGCGCACTTGGGAGGAGTTATCATCTCTTCATTTCTGAGGCACGTCGGGCTGAAGGGATTTCTGTGCTCACACAGGTGGTCAGTGGCAGAGACAAGAGCAGATCTCAGTATCTCAGCCCCAGCTAGGTGCTGTAGTTCCCAGTGTGTGCTCCAAATTTGGCTCTGCACAGGCGAGCACGGCTGCGACCCGTGCTGGGATTTTCAAAACCTTCCATCAAGGGAAGCAAGCTGATAGAACCGCTTATTCCGTTTTGGCTCAGCCCCTATGGCCGGGAAAGCATCGCTTTGTTTTGCCCCTTGTAACCTCAGCTTAAACTTTTGCATAAAAGGACTGGGGGAAAAAAAAAAAA
>VWZN01003309.1:53889-89408 GCA_013396955.1 Regulus satrapa
CCCCATTGATTTAACTTGATCCAGGATATCCCTCTAATTCTCTTTTTTTTTTTTTTTTTTAAATTTTTTTCTCCCCTAGATAGATGGTTTCACTTTGTGTATTTAGGAAGCAAACTGATCTTGTTTTATCCTCTCATCCTACCACGTACAGCTGTCAGCTGAGGGACAGGTGGTTTAAGAAAAACAAGAAATGAGTCTCTTGAAAACATTTTTAGGACCTCAGTTCCCACAGAGCTCAGTGTCCTGGAAGAAACAACCTCAGATAACTCTTGTGCTCCTTCAGCCAGTGATGTATTTATACCATTTATTCTGTAATATTTTCAACAGGTCATTCCTGCTTCTGGAATCGAGAGAGATGGGTGCCTTTTCCCGTTGTAGTGGTGTGGTTTAAACGACGTTTCAGGAAAATCCGCCTCCGTTCCTCCAGGAAGACACTCGGGCAAGAAGTGGGACGATGGATTCCTCACCGAGCACAGCTCCCACGTGTGCCATCCCCACCAGGCTTCTGCAAACCCTCTGCACCTCCCTCGCACCCTCAGCAAGGCATCGCTGCAAGCCTGGCCTTGTGCTGTTTTGGAAAAGGGCTTTGAAAGCTACGCCCGACATCAAGAAGAGAGCGATGTAAGAGACTAGGAGGAATGCACAAAAACACTTTCATTTTCTTTATTTTCAATTGATACTGTATGAATACAAAGTTTCTAGAAAGCTACAAAAATTCTACCACTTTATCAAGAAGGCATCAAAATGTGTCACTTTGCAAAGACATGAAAACACCTGCAGTAACCGACACAAAAATAGCATTTTTAGAGTGATGAAATAATTGCACTTAACTGTCATGGATATTAAAGTTATCACACATATGTACCGCGAAAGCTAGAATACATTTTTTTTTTTTTTTTTTTACAAAGCACTTTATAAAAAAATTCTCTGCACACAAAACCTATAATTTTCATATTACTATCATACTAAAGATAAATTCACTTTAAAGCCAACACTTAAAACATTTTAAACAAACAAACAAAAAAAAACCAAAAAAAAAAAAAAAAAAGGTACCAGTACCTACACACGGACAATAACAAATACAAGAATACTGTACTGCCAAGAGGTTTGACTGAAACTCCTTTTGAAAGCTTCTGCAAATATGTTAAGAAAACATTGGAGAACATTCAGTTTTTTTTTTCCAAGAGCCTTCCCTCACTGTCTAACCTAGAGGTACTTTATCATCAAAAGGCAAGTTCTACATCAAAAGTTACCAGCAGCAGTACAATATTAAAGTAACCACTGACCATATATGAATATGCTTAAGTCACAAACCCATTTTATACACATTACACAAATAAACATAAAGTGAGAATTCCATTAAGTCATTTACAAATGTGAACAAATGCACATGGCAAAAAAACCCCAAAACAAAACAAAACCCCAACCTGTTTTACATAAAATGTACTGAAGAATTAAAGGCTATTCAGGTTTTTCAATGTTATAAAATTCTTTTGTCTTTTTTTTTTTTTTTTCAGGCACATATTGTATTTTTTGTCTGCAGTCGTGAGCCTGAATCAGAGGCCCATAAAACAAAACGAAACAAAAACAAAAACACATATTCTGTAAGGAGGTAACAGGGATCCATCTCCTTTTAGTCAACCGAGTGCATTTAAGATTTAATTTACACACTAAAACTAATTACATGATCTCAGCAAGAATGACCTGAAAAGTTAAAAGATGAAGATGTCCAGAGTGTTTCTTGTATTTTGATTCAATCTTTCTTGGGGTGGGGAGGTGGGGGGAGGGCTAAAACATCTGGTTATGAAAGATAAGAGGGGGAAAGGAGATCATCCTGAGCAAAGGACAAAGCCGGGCTCCACTCCTCACACCCGCCTGTGCCCGGGCACGTGTATCCTCATGGGAAAAGGAAAGAGGAAAAGGGGGGGGGGACAACATCAGGGCTCTCAGTGTCACTGACCGAGGGCGCCGGGAAACTCCCAGGGCCACTGCTTCAGGCAGCAGGCACGCCCCGGGACTCGCAGTGGAACAAATAAATAGATACGGATTAGCGCGTCAAATGTCGTATCTGCCTCGCACTGGCCAGTTACTTACATTCAACATTAATGTACACCCTTCATTATTCCAAACAGCCCGTCCCCGTGGGGGCTCCACGGGCCAGGCCGCTGCCAAGCTGAGCTGTAGCTGTGGTGGAGAGGGAAAAAGTGAGAAACAGGCATTGGATCTGCGATTCCTTCAAAATAGTGGTGCAGTACCTAAACAACATCGGTTTGGAATTCAAGTAAGTACGACTACATTTGTTAGTAGCGGTTTTTAACAGCCCCAAATGGTACCATGATGCTCAGGTTTGAATGAGACAGAGGTGTGGTTTATCACAAAGGTTGACTGGTACGGCCAGAGCGTTTGGCAATTATTGAAGAAGTACGTTCTGCTTGTGGGCCAAAAGTGTCTCTGCCCTACCTCGGTCTCACCGAGTTCAACAGGATTATTTGTCTTACAGAGGTGAGATTTAGACCTTGAAGGAATAACAAAAATAATGTTTTAGAGAAAGGGAATTTGAATTATCACAATATTTACCACACAGTGTCACAATATTTCTCTATATAAAAAGTTAATCTTAGTTTTCATCAAATACTTTAAAAATCAAGTTAACATTGTATTCACAACTATATAATCCCTCTGACAGCTTTTGGTTTTGCTGATACTTGTTCTTTCTAAAACTGTTAAAATGTTGCTCCTCTTCCCATCGATTTCAGTTGCGGTGGAGAGTAGGGCCCCCGTTCACAGAAGGTATCAAATACAGACACGTTATTATTAAGAGGAGCTAATTTTTTTTTCTTTTCTTTTTTCTTTTTTTCTTTTTTTTTTTTTTTTTTTTTTCCAAGACATCATCTGGGAGTAAAACAAAACAACCCTGTGTTTTGGAGTCGTGCTGGCCGGAGTTTGTCCCCACCAGCACCTTCATCCACAATGCTCACACTCAACATTTCGATGCTTAAACCCACACGATTGCTTTTACCCTCGCTACGCTCAGTTCCCCGCCTTCCTCTCGTTTTATGCATCTGACCCTTCAGCATGCACAACTTTGTAAACAAAATCTGTCTAAGCAAAGAATCTCCACGGATACCAAAATACTAGAGGGAGGTCGATGAAGCCATGTTTGTCCTCTGAAATCCTGTAGGATACGGATCTCTCGTGATGCAGACGCGTGACCGGGATGAAGAGAATGTAAACGGGAATATTTTCCTTTTTGTATCACAGACGAATCAGTTGCTGGTTTGCAATGCTGTCAGAAATGGCAAACAGTAGATTTTTCTTCAGCAGGCTGATCATTAGCAAAATCCCTTTGCTATGAATGGTGCTCTTTTTGTGAATGGAGGCCTGTAGATTCAACTTATTCCAATAAACCAAAGGCATTACGGTGATAACTAAATATTTTTGGTCTCTCTACAAATTGTCATTATTATGGCAGCACTTTTCTAAGCTGGAATTTCAAACCAAAGGCACTTTCATGCTAGAGTGCAGAAGAGTCACAATTAATTATTTGGTCATGAAATTTTTAAAGGCAGCATTCGTTAATACAATTCACTTTTCACGGAGAACTAGGGAATCTGTAACCTTTCCTTTTGGTATAGGCATCTCACTGCAACGGGACTGACTTGTACAGACAGCTGGTTCAGACCAAGCAGTCAAAAGAGCATTTCTGTGGGGAAAAATACGGCTATTTTTAAAAAAAAAAATGGAACCAATTAATAAAACAACGTATAAAATTTAATGGTAAGAGGCTAAAAGGTACTTCTAATATAATGCTAAGGCACTGCATATTGTAATGCTTTGGCAGCTCTCAATTAAAAGGTTCCTACAAAAAAGTAACAGTAACAAGATAAGTACTTCCAGCTTACAAAAGAGCTCACAGTTTACAGGCAGCCTGTTGGACTACACACCCCACACTCAACAGCTGAAGGATTAAGGCTTTTCAGAATTAACATATACAGGGTACGAATCATTTACAGAAGTGTAAAGAAAAGACAATGGAAGTAGTTTCCCTAACATTACATATGTGAACACCAATAAACATTGTGACTGTTTATACCCTATAGTTATGGCATATGTAGTGTGCCAGATCCTACTTAAAAAAAAAAAAAACAACAAAAAAAAACAACAAACTGTACCTGGTTTTGCAAATTGACTTACATACTTTATATGCCTTAAAGAGTTTGCTTGTTATTAAAAAAAAAAAAACAACAAACTGTACCTGGTTTTGCAAATTGACTTACATACTTTATATGCCTTAAAGAGTTTGCTTGTTATTAAAAAAAAATAAAATAAAATAAAAATCACCAAACCCACAATTCAAACCCTAAATAAAAGACAACTTTAGAACAAAAACCAAAAAGTAGTTTTTGACTTGTAACACCAAGTGCTTAGAATAAAGGGCTACCGTTAGGCTGTTACAATGCAGTGCTTTTCCTGATGTGACTGTTAGTGTTAAAAATGAGCGTCGAAAGAGACCTTGCCATGGACACGTTTCTCTGTTCACTTCGCAGAGTGTCAACTGAAAGATCATCAGCCCTAATATCCACAAGCTAGACATCACAGCAGCCGTCCAAACCATCCACCTCACGGAGCCAGGTCAGGCTGAGGGATTAAAGCAGCGCCCCTTCCCCTCGGTGACGTTTGCACCCTCCTCCTCGGACTCGAGACCTCAGCAGCCTTAGGGATGATCCTGCTCCGGGCCACCACCTCACCTGGGCTCTAGTCTAACCCAGACATTTCAACAGCAGGCAATTCTAACAGAAAGGACTAGGCAGGAATAGAAATTTAAAGAAAAGAATTCGACTTGCCTTTCTGAAGACTACAGCACTGGGCCTGGGAGTGAATTCTACGCTTAAATTGCGCACGGGAACTGCGCTGGTTTTGCATTAAATTGACTTCTGGTAATGAGGAAAAAGCATGATACTACAGGAAGGTATCATAAGGGGTGGGGAGGAGAGGCCTGCTAAAGGTGAACTTTGAGTCGGGACTGCAAAAGACTCTGTCCTAAGAACCCTCTTAGCTGATAACTCATCGCTGATCCCTAAGGTGGCTTGTGCTTGGTCAGGCAGCCCTCAGCCTTCCAGACAAACGCTCTGCCCGAGAAGCCTCTGCTGGCCCAGCACCTCCCCAAACAACCTCTGCTGGGGCAAGGAGGGGCAGCAGGAGCAGAGGAGCTGAGCAACACCCCAAGTGCTGAAGGGGAGGGGTGGGACTGCTGCTCTCAGTGGCTCGCACCCGGGGCCTTACAGTATTAAAATAATCTCCAGCTGTGCTTCGCTTCCTGGAGTCTTCCCTGAATTTACCAGAAGGATGAACACTACCCCATCCAAGAGGACAGCAGACCCCACGTGGCAGGCGTGTGTTTGTTACGGGTAAGGTGTCTGCCAGACCTGCAGAGACAGCTGGGAGAGGTGTAAGAGCACCACGAGGAAGAGGAAAAGGAGAACAAAAAAATAAGAAATTAAAATTCTCCACTTTCCCATCTTCTTTGCCTGGCGCTGGTTGTGATTTTCTAGCCCCTCACAGATATTAAAGCTGCTGATCCTTTCAGTGGGGTTACCCACTCTTCTTTCAAACACATCAGTGTTTTCCTCTCTGCTGGCGAATGACTCGATGCTGTCGCAATGTCAGCTGTTTCCGTTCATCTCTCGATTTCAGAGTTGCAAGTTTTTTGCTCAACTTATTAGAAAACATAGTTGTCCATATAAAATATAACCGCACACACGAGACTACATATAATGCAAGTCTAAATCTTCAGTATTTACCTACTTATTGCAAAATGAGCCATCTTTTTCATTAAATAATCAAATTTTCATATTAGTACAATACAACTTTATACTCTTTTAAAATACACTAGATATGTTAGGGGTAAGGGATGATGTTTTCTTTCTCTGCAATACCTGTTTGAAAGTTTAATGGATTAGAAGATTAGTTTTAGCATTGAGAAAAAAATACAAAATTTGCCTAATTTTAGGACCTGTTCTGTTTCTATCAGGCATTTCTTAAGGCTATATTTTTCATTTGGTTTCAAACAGAAAAATGTTTCATTTTAAAAAATAATTTAGTGAATTACATTCGTCCATATCTTCCACCCTAATTAGTTACAAAGATAATTCTATAGAGATTATTAACTTTGTGTAGTCATTTACAGTTATAGCTAAAGATTCATTTCAATTCCACTTGCATTGTAAAACAAGTATTTCATGTTGGAAAAAAACCCAAAATAAATTCTTATAAATGCTGTCAGTTTTTCCCCATGGCAAATGCTCTGTCATACATTTTTCTATCAGAATTAAAAATAGGCCTCCACAGACAGAGGCGTTAGGTTCTTAAATACAGTCTTCCCAAAGAACTGTGGTTTACAAATTTGAAGAACACTTAGTTTTAGAAATAATTTTTTACAACTGTACCAGAATTTCACAGCTACAATTATATATGAACACATTAAAAATGACTTCACTAAAACAGGATTTAGAAAAATGTGGGTGAAAGTTGGGCCAGAGGCACTGCCACTTAGTGTTGAGGTTTACAGTCTGTGTTTTGATAAAGAAGTGAAATGAAGTGTATATATAAATAACTGCTCAGTCCTTTACAAGCCTGTAGATGTGATGCTGTGCTCCATGTTCGCTGTTCGACACCTCGAATACACAAGCCATGCAGAGCAGGGTTTCTTGTGTATCCCTGTTTGTTACCACCTGTGCAGGGGGAAGGAAGAGGCAGAGAGAACGTTACACACCTGGGAAGGGCAGGGCTGAAACAAGAAGTGAGTGACCCGTGCCAGCTCTCCCGGTGTGACACGGGGAAGGGTCCTGCCCGGGGCTCTGAGAGCTTGGCTGGGGTGCCACCACAGAAAGGAACAGGGAAAGCAAGCTGGGTCACTGGAACTGGCTCCAAGGCCACCACGTGGCTTTTCTCTGGGCTTTAGGTCACCTGTTGGGCGTTTGCTGCCTGTTTTCCCTGCCCAAGAACTAATTAAAGCCACTAACATCTGTACCCGAGCCCCAGGAAGGACACAACAGATGAAGGCAATGCTTCAAAGTTACTGCCTCAGGCTCTCTACAAACCCCAGGCTCGACTGGAAAAAAAAAGGGAGAAGTAAGCTGAAATTTGTGGAAAATAACAAAGATGTTTGTTCACACTCACAGGCAACTGAGCCTTTTCATCCTGAGCGTCTACAGCGCCCAACTCCAGGAGAATTATTCTGAAGTCAGTGGGATGGTTTGTCTGGTAAGCAGCAATGACTAAGGGATTTGGAAATTGGCTCCCAACATTACAAGCTGAGCAAGCCACACAAAGCCTGAGAGTATCTCAGAAGTGGAAAAATAGAAAAGCCAGTCCATACCAATAAAATTGTGAAGTTTTCCAAGACGCTGTTCATCATGTATTTCTCTGGTAAATGCTTCAGCTTGTGTATGAAGTTGATCATGTATTCACACATTGGAGAGCGGTTTATCCTGTACACAAACCGGCCATTCTCAAACCTTGCATATTCAGTCTAAAAAAAAAATAAAAATACAAACAATTCAGAATGCCATCATTCCACAGGCAGAAAAAAAAAAAGTGACTGGTAAATCTGGTTTTCCTCTTTTTTATTTTTTCTGTATAGACAGAAAAAGAGAAAGTGGCACACACACACGTCTGCTTGCTGTCTCCCTGCCTGACCTATGCAATGCCTTGCTCAAAATGCAAGGGATCTTAATTATCAAAAATTAAAACATCACTGCTTGTTCTCTAACCTGCAAATTAACGAGCTGGGTAGACGAGGATTATGAAGTCCCAAACTGAGTAAAAATGAATTCAGCCAAAAACTGCGTTGAGATGATTTTACAGCAGTTTGGAGGCATGTGTCTGCAAAGGGAGCAGCAAAAATAAGCTTATATGTTTACGCTCAAGTGTGCACATACAATCATAGATATATTACTGCATGACTTAATAGGCAATCTATGAACTAGAGAAAGGTGTAAGACTACAGCTGGAAGAAAACCAGACTGATTTAGATTGCTGAGGGAGGGTGAGGCTGTGACTCTTGGACTTCTCCAGCAACCAACTACTCAGACGGTGGTTTGTGAGGATTTTTGGCTCTTTCTAAGCTTGGAATAATGGAAATTATTAAAAACTTTTTTTTTTTAAATAGTAACTACGGTTAGAAAACATCCTTAGTTTAAAAAGGACATAAACAGTGACCAGGACATCTGTAAAGGCTCAACCTTCAGCTCTAGGCTAAAATTCCCCTACAAAAACATGACAGATATGAGTCTGGGGCTCAGTCCTCAGCTGCAACATCTCTATACAGTGAACCAACCTGACCACACCACACAGATCTGTGCGTAGGAAAGGTAAAAAATTCCTGAAGGCACATAGATTCCATCTCAACACCCACCTCTACTTTTTCTACTACTTGCTTCCCAAATGAGCAGACTTTGGTGGAACAGGTGATTGTCATGTTTTCCGAGCTCTCGTACTGACTGGTGACTCCGTAAAACGCTCCCGTATCATCTTGGATGTTGCAGTTTAAGTCAGCCTGTGGGGAAAAAGGAATCCATGGTGAAGATTTGTTTTTTCTTTTGACAGTGTGAATAGCAGAAGCTGTCATTAGCTCACCATTCTTTTCAGAAATAAGAGGGGGGGAGCTTAATGGTGATGACAGCGATAGTGGAAAAAGTCTGTCAGGGAAGTAGCTGCCCAATTGTGGCAGCAAAACCCTTAGGAAATCAGCAATTGATTCAAACTTTAGACAAGAAAAGACGTCCTGGTATTTCTGTGGGCTACAGGTGACATTCTTGTCTGGCAGATAGCTGATAAAATCCCTGGAGCAAAGGAATGATCACTCGGGAGGAGCCCGGCTCCAGAGCCAACCCCTCCGAAGTGAACCTGCCTCAAAAGCCAGCTGATCCACCCCACTCCTGAGAGGGCTCACTTTCTCCTTTTCCTCTCTTAAAGCAGTGCAATCCTCATGGCAGAGGGAGACAGCTGGGCAGCACGGGATCTCTCTCTGAGAAGGCTCTGCCGGGCCATATGGCGTTGATTCAGCAAAACTGCTCCACGGAGCAGTCTGACACAACCCCCCGTGGGCACAGAGCCGTGCCCACCACCAGCAAACACTGCTGGGAGGATCTGCTGCCTTCCAGCACTGCCCTGCAGCCTCAGCAAGCATCCAGCTGCCTTCCATGGGCAGCAGCAGAGACCAAGACTCGTGGGATCGACTGAGGAATGGCGCTACCCTTCAATTATTCATGTGCCAATCCAAGCCCTGTGCACAGCAGGATTAATTTAGCTACAAAGCAACCACGCAGGTCACCTGCTCAATCCGGCCTCCCCGGGGCTGCAGCAGTGCTGGGGCTGTTCTGCCACTCAGCTCTTTGACATCACAGACCCATTTTCCAAAGCCCTCCACTTAAAAGCACGCTAATATGGATACGGGCAGACTCCAGGGATGTGCACAGCTGGATTTGTTGATTCAGGCATTAGCTCTGCTGACATCTTTGATGCCCAGGGAGAGAGTGGGCAGGGCTTTCCTTTCATGTGGAAATAGCTGATCAGCTACTGCAGCATGACAGCAAAGAATCACCTGAGCTGGGAAGTTACGCCGAGGCGAGCGCTTTAGCAGGGAAATGCACTTCTGCAGCTGTTCCCCCTGCCAGTCTAGCTCTGCTTGGCTCTGTTCCTAATACAGAAACGGAACACAAAACACCTGACAGGCACCTTCATGTTTACCCTCACACTTTTTAAAAGCCCTGTGTACAGGAATGCTTACCTATGCCCCATCCCTGGAATTGTTCAAGGCCAGAGTGGACGGGGCTTTGTGTAACCAGGTCTAGTGGAAGGTGTTGGATTTAGGTGATCTCTAAGGTTCCCAACGACCAAACCATTCTACGATTCCAGTGTGGAGCACTCACCACAGTCCAGCTCATTTGCAACTGCTGCTTAATTTTTAACTTGGCAACAGCTCATTAATCCTCCTCAGTGTCTGCAGTCCTTATTTGTGGTAGGGCCTTCTCTGAGGCAATAATCTGATAACAGCACACACTGAGCTGTGAGTCTGTGGTACAGAGAAGACACAGGCCTAAGATTACTTGGGGCTGGCTTTGTGAATTAATCAGATGTTTGCACGCAGCCACACAACCAGCCCCACAGTCAGGAATTTTGCACAAGAGGAAAGAATCCTTAGGGCTGTTTTCCTATCGCTGTTCTGCCTTGCACCTGCCTCGTGCCAGGTCAGCAGCTAATGTTCAACGTGCATCTAAAGCAGGGCTGTCCCAGGGAGCTGAGAGGAATTGTTCAGAGCTGATAGCAAATAAGCAAATTGCCATCACAGCTGGCCTGCAGTTGAAGCACGGCAAACATCTAAACACAGCAGAGCTGCTGCTGCTGCAGCTCTGCTGGAATTTCTGCAGAAGAGGGATTTCTGCTAAAACTGCTGCACTGCTGCAATTCATGACAGTAAGAATAGGAGCAATCTCTTAAAAGTGCAATTATTCCTGCTGCAGCCTGCACAGCACTTTCTTTCCTTTCAGATATGAGGAAAATATTGAAGACATCTCAACTAAATCACCCCTCCTGATTTCATGTTGTAAAACTCAACCGCACAGACCTCGCGTTTTGAGCTGCAGTAGCGAATGTTGGGAGAGCTGAAAAAAGATCACTTTTTATCTGCTGCCTCCTGATTTTGAAGCCCACTGAAAAAATCGAATTGTTCTGTTTAAATGCTGACATTTAACCTGGAAGAGTACCACACGTGGCCATCTGTCACCCTGTTGTTCACTCCCCCAGCTCCTCCAGCCCTTGCTGAAATCACTGGGTCTGTGTACACAGCACATCCAGGCTGGGCCCTGATGTTTCAGGGAGGAACACTTGAAACTAGCACTCAGTTGTCATGATTTACACTTATGCAATCACAGCATGGTTGCAAAAGTCCCATGGTGATCATATAGACGAGAATTGTCTTTATTTACTTGTTTGCTCTTGGATTTATTTTTTTTTTGAGGGTTCTAGCACACAATAAAGGTGTTTTCAAGGGAGGGCAGAATTCTCTTCGCAAACAGTTTTCATATTCAACTAATTGCTGAGATTGCTGAGAGCTGAAGACTCTTCAAAAAAATCTAACACCAGCATTTAAAAAAAATCACAGGAGTTGGCAAGTAAATGCTCTTAAATGAAGGCTTGACCAAAACCTCTTTTAGTACTGCAACAATTTTGTCTTAAGGACTTAAGAATATTATTATGGCTTAAATAGCAAAGGTTTTGTCTAAACATATACATATGAAAGCTAAATTGAATTTTTCAAACTGATGAAATTAAAATAAATTTTGTGCCTTTTTTTTTTCCTTCTCCAAAAGGTTATGAAGGAAAAAAAAATAATAAAAAGAGTACCTATGTGACTGTGAGAGTTATAGATGTGGGAATAAGGTTATGTGTTATAAATGAATGCCCTGGTATTCAGCTTTAGCTCCTTACTACAGTATTGATTCCAGGGCTTGTGTCTACATTTTAGAAGGGATGTTGGAAAATTGGAAAGTGTTCAGCAAAGAGTTACAAGAATGATTTCAGTTCTGGAAAACATCCTTTGTAGTGAATGACTAATGAAACTCCATCTACTTAGTTTTTCCAAGGGAAGTTTTTCCACAACCTTGTCATAGCCTACAAGTTGCTACATGGGGAAGGAGCCTTCTCTTAGATTAAATCTTGCAGAAAAGGGCATTAAAAGGCAGAAAGCTAAAGCCAAGCAAAATGAAAAGCAAGGCAGGGGCTGGTAATCCTGATGGCCGTGGAATGCTGGAATAATTCTCAGACGAGGAGAAGTCACCTCTCCTTGGGGCCTTTTTTAACCAACTGAGTATCTGACAGGGATCTTCTGACTCGAGTAGGCTTGGTGCTGTCCAGAGGCAAACATTACTTAGCAAGGTTCACCGCCTGAGCTACACGAACAGGCAAGACTACATAAACACAACAACAAAACTGAAATACAGCAATCTATCTCAGTGGTCTCCTCCTCATAATTTCCCCTTTCAGTGATCCTTGTGAAAAAGGTGACGACAGCCAAGCCTCTGGAGTGCTGCTACCAGCTCTGGGGCAATATTTCCAGGGTGCTCTCTCCAGCTGTTCTCCTGCATTTCAGACACAGGTTGCAAGCTTTCCTGGGCTGTAAAGCAGCTTTGCCTCCTGTACAGCTTCTCAGACAGCTGGGCTCCAGGCACTGGGGCTGGGGAGCACTGTTGCTCCCGACAGATAAAATATATTTATATGTTATTTTATACAGATAAATAACTTTTTGAATGGTGACTTCAAATATTATGGCATGGTCCCAAGTGATAAAGAGGAGTCAGTTTACTCATTGAGTTTGAAAGATCAATACAATTTAAGGGGCAAAAACCCCAAAAACGCAAATGAATTTTACATGATTTTTTTTTTCTTTTACCCTCAAGAGTAAAACTCCAATTTAGATCTTTTTTTTGAGCATTGAGTTTTATATGAGCTGAATTCACTTGGAGGTGGAAGAAGCACTCGGATTTCTGGCACCCTATTTCTGGTGCAAGGGCATGATTAATTCCTTAACAAAGCACAGCTTGTCAATGGGTAGCACTGGAAATATTACATATTAAGAGCACCAAGTGTTTGACACACTGAATGGAGGAGTCTCTGTGCTGGAGTTTGCACCTCAAGAGAGACGGCTGCAACCAAAATAAAGAGTAAAAGTAAATTTAAAAACCATCTTCCCATTCCTTTCTCAAGAGCTCTCGGGCTCTGTGCTACAGGCAGGGGCAGAGTGCTTGTGTAATAATAACAGCTTTGGCTAACAAAAAAGCAACTCCAGCAAAAATTTGCTGAGAAGAGCCTAAATCCATCCTGCTGAGTAGAAGGAAAACAGCACCTACTGGGAACAGTGGGATCTGGGGAGGCCCAGAGCAGCTTGCACCGGCACTCAGCAGTTGACACGAAGCACACGAGGTCACTCCTTAGCAGCGTGTAGGTGTGAGCAGCTGCTGGCTGTGGGGAGGTGTGTTACTCATGTGCCTCCCCACCTCCTCTCCAGAGCTCCACCAAAGAGCAGGGATTCCAAAGGGTGAAGCAATCCTTTCCAAGGGGAGCATCTGGACCCTTGGCACGGTGCTTGCAGGTCAGGAATTGTGTCCAGCTCTGCCACGTGCTCGGGCTGGTGATGGGCAGGCCAGGCTGCTCTGACCTGCCAGCCCTCACCCAGCAGCAGCGTGCCCAGGGGTGCTCCCTGAGGCAGAGGAAAAGCAAATGGATGCCTGCTTTCTTCCATATGGGATTTGTTTTGCAGACATTTGCATGCTGGCCATGGAGCCATTCATGTGACGAGTCCCATTTGTCGGTCAGGCTGTGTGTGTGTGGAGAGGAAGGAAGGAAGGAAGGAAGGAAGGAAGGAAGGAAGGAAGGAAGGAAGGAAATTCCCCAGAGATCTGTTAGGAGNAAGAAGAGAGAAAGAAAGAAAGAAAGAGAGAGAGAGAGAGAGAGAGAGAGAGAGAGAAAGAGAGAAAGAGAGAGAGAGAGAGAGAGAAAAAGAAAGAAAGAAAGAAAGAAAGAAAGAAAGAAAGAAAGAAAGAAAGAAAGAAAGAAAGAAAGAAAGAAAGAAAGAAAGAGAAAGAAAGAGAAAGAAAGCAGGCAGTAGCTGCAATTGTGTGTGTGAATGAAGGGCACAAAGAATCTCTGCACCTTTTAAGACGGCTGGAGGCTGGGGATAAATTCAGGAGGGGGTGGGAGGAGACCACAGGCACAAGCCATTTCTGAACACTGATTACATGGGTAAATTGTTTGTTCCAGTGTATCACAAAGAGAAGGAGCATTATTTTTCATGCCACAGCTGTTTTGAATAAGAATAGGAATAAACTTAACTATCCTCCTCATGTTACTTACCACTAATTATGGCATATATTTACATCTATAAAACAGTGAAATTTTGGGAGACATAATTTAATGCCCCTTTATTGTGTAGATTCCTTTATTTCCATCCCACATTTGAATTTCAAAAATGTTTAGGACTTCAAAGCATCTTTAAAAGCTTGCCCTAATTATAATATGCATTACTTTCTAAAACTCCTAGTTTGCATTGCAGATTCCTGCAAATAGAGGCATTCATTTTAAACATCAATTAATATCATCCACGCATCTTCAGATGAGTTTGGGTCTTTGTTTCAGAGTTGCAGTGAGCCCTGGCTAAGCTTTCCCCAGTTAGAAGAACAGTTCAAGCTACTGCAAACACTTAAAATTAAGCCAGTGGATCAGATCTAATGAAAGCCTGACAGGCCAACATTAATTTACATCAGTCGTTTTTTTTTTCCCTACGTCACCAATGAGAGAACATCCACCCTCCTTCCAGATATATTTGGTACCCAAACCTATCCCTGTAGCTGCAGAAATCAGAGTTTGGCAGTGTGAGAGACACAGAACCCCAGCGTGTGATTGCAAGGTGTGCTTACACCCCCACTAAGGACCCCAGGGGAGGCAGGACCCACTGCACAGTGCTGCAGGGTTACATGCAAAAGAATCACACAAAATTTGCAGTTGGGGGTCAAGGTAAGCCCTGAGAGAGAAATAACAAAGTTAGAGCAGCAGAATTTAGTCTAGGAGGCCTAAGTGTGTTGTTTAGAATTAGAGAATTTAAGAGAAGCAGTGAGCAGTCAGTGGGGCTAGCACTAGATATGAACGTGGACAGAACCAATAAAAGAATCCAGCACAGGCACCTGGTGTTGACTTAGCTTGTAGACAGGTGAACTGGAACTTCAAAGAGCAAAAAAAACTTTGGGGCTATTCCCAAATCACAAAACCAGTTTAAATACAAACTAACCACCAGAATGGAACACTGACCATACTCAGATTAAGGTGAGATGGCACAAATCATTCCTGGCTGTTTTGAAGAAATTTGGCTTAGCCCCATAAAGTGAGGGAAGCAGGACTGTACAATTAACCTGCACTCAGGGAAAGCTTTCCTCTGCAGATATTCTCCAGCCTTCCCTGAATTCTGCATCAGTATTCTAGGACCTTTATTTTCGTTTTAATTCTATAACCCTGTCATCTCCACTCTCATATCCCTGCCACACAAACTTCCTGTGCCACACCATTAGGACATTGCTCCTTATTTACAAACACACCAAGTAAGACTCCCTCTATTATTGTAAAAGTCTGTCTCAGTGGCAATTTTCCTGAACTCCGTGGGACAGAGGAACCAGGACAACATGGAAAACTGTGCTGGTGAGCAGCCTGAAGCAGAGCTGAATGGGAAAGAGCCAGAGGAGTATTCTTTCAGCTACCAGAGCTCAGCTGCTTTCTGCCTTAGTCATCCTCAGCACAAGTTCTCATGTGTGCTCTTCCTGTTTCCCATAGACCCATTCCACAGCACAATTAATGTCTAAACAAATTCCCTTTGTGCTGCCTCCAGTGACTTCCCTTCAATCCATCTGCAGGGTCCCCATCCCTTCTGGCACCAAATCCTCACCTTCACTTTAAAGCTTCACACTCTCCTGCCTCCCTCCTCTGGCTTGCCTTGACTTCTTTTACTCAGACCTTGCCTTTCCTTCACTCATTCCCCTCAGAGTGCTTCCACACCTGTACTTATTTGCCCAACCAAAATCCACTTTCCTCTTTCACCCACCACAACAAGCCACGATCACCTCGCCTGCAGCGGCTCACAGTGCTGAGCCAATGATCGGTGATGGGAACGAAGGAGGAAGACAGCAAGAAAGGATGGGAAGGGGGAAATGGGGAAAACAAATGGTGACACCGAGGATTTGGACTAAGCAATAACCACATATTGTGAACAGAACCCGGGAGGAGGTGGACTTAGAGAGGAGGAGGGGGTAGCAGATGATGAGAGAGCAGATACTTTTCCAGAACTGGTAAGTTAACTCAGCCCAAATTAATTTATTTTCATATGAACAAATCTGAGGTTACTTATAGGGTGAAAAACACTGTCAGCAACTTGTGCCAGCTTTCCCCTGGTGATGGTGATGCCAGCTGGTGATACTGTGAGTGTTTAAAACAGTTTTTCAACACTCCCCATTAAAAAGAGAACAGCATCCTTTTATTCTGAAGAGATGTGCTATTGGGGTGAAAGAAATAAAGGCCAGTGAGCTGACAGTTTAGGATCTAATTCTCATGACTAATTAGATAGCTACCTTCTGTTTTTCCTATACATATTCCTACACAAATTTAGGACTGAGGGCCACTGGTGTGAAGTTTATTCCTAGAAGAGCATTCATGGTGACTCCTGCAACACTCAAACACTACCCCAGGCACCTTCTCTCTGCCTCACTCACTTGATGAGAGAGAAAATCCACTGGTCTATTTTAAGATCATGGCTCAGGAAAGTGTTCTCACCACATTTTTAACATGTAACTCAGAAGGATGTTAGCACTGTATGTTTTTGAATCTCTAAGTTAATACAGCACAAAATTGTATTAAAAGGCCATTATGCTGGAAGGCACGGTGAGGTTAGGAAATGTTGGATTGAAGTTGCCTGCACACCCTGACTGCTGAACTGTATCATGTCACAGGCTCTAACTACACGACTGCACACTCACCCTCTGAACATCTCCACGACGTTTCTTTGTCTTTGCTGTGCACTGTGGCCCAGTCCCTGTTTCCTGAACGCTACTCAGAACCCGTGCAGAACATAGAACTGCACATTTCACAGAGGATTTTTACATGGCATCACCTCAAGACCTTAAAACAGCCATGTGTCTGAGCCAGCACTGAGGTGAAGGGCTGGTACCAGCCCAGGTCACAGATGTGGGACTGGGACAGGAGTGTTAAAGATGTGCACTGCTTTTAGGAGACAAGAGAAGGCTGACACTTGAATTTTCAAAGTCAGGAGAACAGCACAGTGATCCAAAGAAGGTCTCTACTGGCTTTAGGTATACCTCTGCACATTCAGCATGCCTGAAAATCAATTTCCACATGGACAAAAAGCAGAACATACAATACATCAATTACCATATCACAAATCTCTGCTGTGTCCACGTCTAGTATAAAGTCTGAGGCTTATCATCCTCTGTGGGAAATGAAAACAGGCATGTGAGGTGACATTCATTTTTGCCAGAGTGTTTTGCAAATATTTATTATGCAGAGTGGATTGATGAGATGATGGCCTCAGCTCAAGGCAAATTTCACAAGGAAATGCATTTAATGGTCACCCTTAACTCTGAGCTCTGTTCCTCTGCAGCCAGATTTCTTCTGCTCCTATGTTTCTCCTGCTCCCACCTCTCAGAAACCTTCTTTGCTGTTCTCCATCCCTGCAGGCTCCTTATCCCAAAAGCTCCCTCTTCCCTCTTGCCTCCCTTTTTTTGATCCCACATTCTCACCTGCCTGTTCTAGGCTACTGGTGCCCACTGTGTTTCAGCTCCCACTGCTCTGCTGTCTCCTATTTCTGGTCTCTTTGCTCAGCCAGCCGTCAAATACTTGGTCTACAGCTCCCAGGCCCAGTTTTAAGCCAAATTAATTTCTCAATGGGTTTATTCTGCAGTCCAGCACAGCTTCTTGCTCAGTGGCTTACTCCTTCTACACTCAGATTTGAGAAAAAAAGTATTTCCCTCATGCCAGTTTCCACTCCTAAATCTAGTGCCACAGAAGCTCTTGGAAAAATATTAAGTCTGTGGGATTTATAAGGTGTAGAGTATTTCAAATCCCATAGATAAATGCCAGGAAATGTGATCATAAGCAGTGGCTCCAGATCAACCTTTTCTGGTTTCAGCCTCAATCTGTCCACCATGTAATTAAACCCTGAACATGCCCCTTTTACTGAAGTTTTAAAAGACAAAATTTAAATGCTTAGATGATAACTGCTGCTGTGAAAAGGAGTACATCACAAAAAAGGAACCCAACAAATTAGTGAGTATAAAAAGCTTCGGTATAAGCATGAGGCTCGGCCTGCAGATTTGCTGATCCTTTCGGGTGAACCTTTTAGCAATTTAGTGGTGGACTTGGCTGATGGTTGGACTCAAGGACCTCAGAGGCCTTTTTCAACCTAAATGATTTTATTATTTTATGATTATATCGCTAACATGAGATTTTGCAAATACAATAAGAAAAACCTGTGAAATTTATCCCAACGAGATCGATACGCAGCCCTCCATTCAAGTTCTTTTTTCCCCCTTGCTCTGAATATGATAAATTATGGAGCAGAGTCCTACGGCTGACTAACAAAAAGGCAAGGAGAAAGCAGAAGTGCTTCAGGAAAACCCCAGGCACCCTCCCAGGCTCACAGCTGCCCCAGTTCCCACCCTGCTTGCTCCTCTCTGCACGGCACGACTGATCCTTGCACCGCTGGCACTTGGCAGAAGTTGCACCTTGGGAATATCCAGAAGCAGGCTCCATTCCTGTGCCTTCCCTGCGTTCCCTTGGACCACTAGATGGCAGTTCCCCATCTCCATACGGGGCTCTGGGTGCCTGGTGGCTGCTGCCCAGCAGCTGCAGAGCCAGGCAGAGATGAGGCACATCTCCTGGGGAGCTGTCAGCCACCGGGCCAGCGTCCCACCTGAATTTCCACAGGCACCTCCAAGGTGCTGAACACCTCACCCAGCCCTCATGGACAGGAGAGAGGTCCTGCCCACCACGCCTTACTCACCCAGAATTTTACCAGGAAGAAAGCGTTTTGAGGCCCCTTCCCAAAGAGCTCCTTCAGACCGCCCTTCTTTTCAGGGAATTTGTCATAAATCTGACGAATGTCCACCGACTCGAGCAAGGGGTCGCTGTAAGAATGGTTGGCGTGTCCAATGTGCACGAAGAGGTGTTTGTTGTACTGCAAGGGAGAAACAGGAAAATCAGCGCTGCAAGGAGAAGGACAGAGGGTGGTCATAGCAGGGGGCTGTGCTTTGAGGGGTTAAACGAGTCGCTCCTGGCACTGGGATTTTCTGCAGTGTTGTATCCAAGAACAACTTCGCTGATTGTGTCACAGATCCTTGTGAACAAGGGTCAAAATAAAAAGAAAAAACAACAAAACAACCCCATGTCCCCACTGCAAACCCCAAAGCACAGCTGCTCTGCAAGGGGGTAATTTCTACTGCAGGATCCAGTGGCAGCACAGTGATAAAGAGCCCTTCACTGGGCACAAAAAGTTGAATGTGTTCAGGAGGAAAGCCTATTTTTGCTCCTTTAAACAGTGCCTTTTCATGTCCCGTGTCCTCAGAGCCTGAATTTCTGCTCGTGCCCCAGAGCCCACTCACGCTCGCTGCCTGCTTGTCTACTAAAAATCCCCAAACCTCTGCAGCACATCTCAACAAAAAGGGATGGAAGGGATTTCCTTTTAACTGCAGGATGAGAGTAACGGGCCCAGTTACTCTATGGACATTGCCCCCCTGTATTTTGGCCCATGCAATATTAAAGAGCCCAACTTCTCCCCCTTCCCTCGGGGAGCCAGCTCTGTAGATGACAATCCCTGCCAAAGCACACTCAGCCTCAATTTCATATTTCTTCACTTCGTCCCATCGCACCTCATTATAATCACAGGAATCACCTCGGCAGTGCCTCTCCTGCCTGGGGGAAACCCTTGGCCCAGCACAGTCCACTCCAAAGGAGTCCAACACCATCTTTTAGGGGGTTGCCATTCTTCCAAGAGAACCTTTCAGCACCCTAAACGAAGGTGGAACACCAAAGCACCTCCCAGGGTCAGGAGAGCAGAGCTGAAGGAGCTCCAGAGTGGCAGGATTAAACACCGGGGGTTTTCACCATGCAGATCACAAAACGTTTTGCTAACTCGGTTAAGGGAAAGCTGATATGCAGTCAATGAACACTAGAAAACCCTGTCACATTGAACAGATGCTGTATATAAGGGGCAATTCCCAAAAGCTAGGCACAAATAAAATATTTAAAACCCCAAAGCAAACCTCATTTAAGCTATTTTGTTTACAATGTACCTGCTGAATGAACAAATTGAAGTGACAAATCTAAATGAATTGGGCAACCACTCAGAGCCTTCCTTCGGTGTGAGCAGAGTCTTCCCTAGCAGATGTCCAAAACTCTGGGGAAAAGGAAATGGACTGGCTAGATTTCTGCACTTAGGAAATGAAATTGAAATCTATTAAAAAATCATCTAGCACAGTGAAAGCTGAATTTAGAACCAGAGAAGACTCATCTGGGTACGGGGCCAAAAATCAGATACAGCCTGTGGGGTTTTTTTGTAGGGTTGTACTTCTCCCTAAATTTTGTGGAAGGAAAAGGGAAAATGTAACATCTTATTAAGGCACTTCCACAAGCAAAAAAAAATTTGGGATTGTTTCCTCTCAGTCTTCTATGCTGGAGTTGTTCCAGGTTGTACAAATGACCACATTTGTATGGAAACAGGATCGAGGGCTCAGACTCTCCTGCCAATTGTTCTCCTCCCCCAGAGGGTGTCTGTCTCCCAGCCCTGAGATGGCTGTGGAGGGAAGGGGGAAGGGAGAGCTGTATTTTACAGTTTGGCCACTGCAAACTCCCAAGGCATTTCACACACTGTACCTTATTCTGCGAGACAGGCAAATATTCAAATTTCTCAGTATCCAAACTTCAGTAAAAGCAAACACATTTATAGGCGCCCGGAGCATGAAGTCTTAATACTCTTTAAATATAAAAGCAGAGTTGGAGGCAGCTGCAAAGCTGCCACAGTTGTCTGCAGAGCTCGCCAAAGCACCAGATGCTGCTGCAGCAAAATTTCTGAGCGGGTACAGTAGGACAGATGGTATGACATCACCTGACAACATTCTTAGGACAGAAATGTTTATTTTGATATTGCAATGTGTGATTATTTTCTCCTTATGTTGCTGCAATTCCTATGCTAAGTACAATCATTACTAAGCTAATTAGACGTGGCATATTTCTGCGAACTAACCAACGATAATGCAATATTGGGAGCAGGGTAAATGGATCCTGAAATGATCCCTATCGTTTTTAGACAAACACGCTCCACGACGGGAACTGATGCACAGATAAAGGCAAAGGAGCAAAGGTTTCTGCCTATATTTTTGAACTCATTATTGTCTAAAAAGCCTAAAAAACATCTTCATTATATAGAGGATTCACTGTTGATTCAGATGGAGTATTCCAGAGTCATTGAAGTACATTAGTTGCCGAGGAATTTACTCACGCTGCAGCATTTAAAGGATTTGCATCTGGCACAGGGGCAATAATGTGCTTTAGATGCCAAAACCCAGGCACAAGTCAAATCCTGTATTTTCCAAGTACACAAAACCAGGAGGAACATTTTCAGCTCTGTCTCCTGTGTCTGCATTACACGACATGCCCTGGAGATGGCTGCCTCTTAAAGCTGAGCTCCTTCCCTTTGAAAAATTCTAACTATCCAAAGAATGCAGTAAAGCCATGAAATATGACTGTTGTCAAATAATACCACGAGAAAAATTATAATCCACTTAGGAATTTAAAAGAACCAAGACAAATTGCCAATGGCAGGGGATGCAAGCATTTAAGCTGGTGCAGAGCAAAGACAAACCACCTACATCTGCTTTATCAGCCATAGATATACACAAATATATATTTGTATATATTTGAAACAGCTCCTCGCCAGTTTTGCACTTATATTCTGACACAACCATGCAGATCAGCACACGAATAGCTCCCCATCTAAGATGCTAAACAAGGTGGAAGGCAGGTGGCCTGAGCTATTTCTGTGGGAATGATCTTGTTCATGAGCACAGCACCCTGAGTACAAGGGTGCTGCACCCTCCTGCTGCATCCACAGCTGTGACTTAACCCTCCCAAATCCCCCTGGCATGGCTGAGAGTCACCTGCCCTGGGATTGTGCTCCTGGGGGGGGAACAGGAGGCAGCTGGGGTGGGCTGCCTGGTGTATCAGCAGTCTGTGTGCAGCTCTAACCCAAGCCCTGCCCAGCCTCAGCTCTGCTGCCTCGCCCTATCTCGTAAATCTGAAACTCTTTAATTTCCTGCTGATGTAAGAAAATCACTTGGTCTGCCAACAAGTTTTCTTGTTTCTACCAAAACACTAGTAACGGAATATTTAATTCCTGCTGCTGTTCTCCTCCACTGAAGCAGATTGGGAATTATAAACGTGACATTTTAATGCTATACCTGGGGTCTGTACCGAGTCCTGTTGTTAAGGTTTTTAACACTTTCCTGTGAAGTGTTAACTGAACTTTCTGTGCTGTATGCTACGATACAGCTGCAGGGGCAACCTGGTCTTTCATGGACCTCCCTGCATTCAGACTCCTGCCTGGATCTGCTCGGGGAGTGAAGCAGAAATGCAAAGCAAAAAGGGGATTTTGGGTGACTTTATGGTTGCAGAAGTGGAGAGGTAGGTGATGAGGGAAGGCAGTTCCCCCACACCTTAATGTTGCCCAGCACTTTCCAGCTACTGCCACAGCAGTCCCAGTGTGTGAAACTGGGACTTGCTGGTTGGGCAAGGTGCTTACACAACGCTTCCATCAGCTTTTCTGCAATAGTGAAAATGCATCTTTCAGTTCCGGCCTGGCTGATCTAAGACCCTGCAGTCCCAAGTCCCAGAAATGCTGAGAGCTCAGATGGGAAAATTATGCCTGACTATAGGAAGCTCTCAATAACGTTAAGTATTCTGCAAAATCAAGCTCATGACAAATCAAAGGGGACCCTCAAAATCAGCGGCCCATTCATTCTCTTGCACCTGAACTTCTTGGTTTGTCGACTGTGAGCAATAACGCTCCTTCATCCAAAACGACGGCACTAGCACATCTGTGAAATGCAAATGGAGGGAATTATTAATTCCATTTGGAAGGGAGGTTAGACAGTGCACAGCGAGCAGGGCACGGGGCCACGCATTTCAACAGCAGAAGAAAACAAACTACTGAATAGTTGCTTATCAAAGAAGGGCCATCTACATCTCCACCACCGAATGCGGCAGAGGAACAAACAAACACGTGAGCATGTCATTATCTGCTCTCTGCACAGCAGAGCACGGGGATATTTCCCAACCTCGGAGGCTCTGCAGCCAGGCCAAGCGGTTTGGGGTGGGTGTAGGGGTGGGGGAAGCTGTAGGACGAGTTGGGGAGATGCAGGGCAGAGGCACAGCCAGGTGCAGAGCCCTCGGGGCGAGCCGGGGACGGGTGCTCGGGGCGGGCAGAGCGGGCGATTCACAGCCACAGCCCACCAGAGCCACAGAGCACTCTGGTGCCAACCCAACCCACGTGTCCCCTGCGCTTCCAGTCTGGCTGGGAGGTTTCAGCAGCCCCAGCAGCCTTTGCAGCCACGGGCTGACTTTGGGGTGCTGCTCTCCCAACCACGTTCTGGCCCCAGCGCCCTCCCTGCACAGTCCATGTCCTGATGCAGCTGGGCTGGGGATGCTGGCCTGGCGTTTCCATCCTGTCTCCATGGGGTCCCCCAGGAATCCTGCTGGATGGAAGTGTGCTGNGCCCTCCCTGCACAGTCCATGTCCTGATGCAGCTGGGCTGGGGATGCTGGCCTGGCGTTTCCATCCTGTCTCCATGGGGTCCCCCAGGAATCCTGCTGGATGGGAAGTGTGCTGCCAATGCCACAGTTTCACAACTGGAGCCTGTGTCTATACTGGACCTCTTTTAAAGTGCTTTCTTGGGGCTTCTAACCACGGACATTCTCAAAAATGAACATTACACAGAGTATGACACTTGCATCCCAGGCTCAACATGCAGCTCTGCAGCAATGGCAGAATAAATGAGCCTTGTGTTTGGCAAAACTTTTCCTGATCCCAGATTAAAATTGCCTCAAATTCTGAGCCTGTGGCTCCGAGACATTCATCCTAATGCGAGTTTGCTTTAGTGTCCTTTCATGAAACCAAGGACTTCCTTGTGAGTGAAACGCTGGACTGCTTTTTATACTGTCTACAGGGAGTACAGAAAGGATAAACAATCCTTGCAACAATGGATATTGTTCAAGGATGGAGGGCTTCTTTTGAAAAGATCTCATTTATTTTTCATCACTTAGGTGGTTTGATTAACTTTGGTGAATTTTACTGCATTTGGCTAATGATGGCAGGCTGTTTTTATGGCCCTTGAGCAATTGCTTTCCCTTTCTGGATCTCAGGCACAATTCTCCCCGGGCTCACAAAGTTCTTTTACAACAACAATAAAACCTGAATTAAAACATAAAGAATGTTTTATTTCTTCACCACTTTTTAAAATACATTTTGAAATTTGGACCTAACACAATCTGACAGTTTGGATGGGTGGACTAATACTGAAAATGTCCATCAGCCATGTTCTTTATAGCTCTATATAGATATTTTAAAAGTAAAGCTGTCTGAAGTGCTCACAATTTAAAGAAATGTGACAGCAAGAGCGAGAAACCTCAGAAAGGAAGAGAAGAAAGGGGTTTTTTTTTCCTTTGTTGGGTGGTGATAAGGGTTTTTTTCTCAGATTGAAAATCAAGCTTGAGTATATATATATATAAATATAAAATTGTAAATTATTCTCAATTCAGTTATAGTATTTGAATTTTATATCTACCAGTGTAGCAGTCAATTGCTTAGATCCTTTCTAACCTGCTGGCTTAGTTTATATTTGTTAGGGAACATGGGATTGTTTGGTTTAAGCATTTGCCCTGAACTTTCAGAGAACCACTACAATAAAAACGGAAAGCCTCCGTTAAGGAAAACCTGTCTTGGAAGCAACAGATGGGCACAGAAAACTGCTCCATCTGCTGAGAATGGAGTTATACAGAGCAGGCAATAATCAAAGGTAACTGAAATGCTGCTGCTTGGATCTGCAAGGGAAACTTCTTATGCATCATTTAGGAATTGTACTTAAGCACAAAATGCCACAAAAGGAAAATACAGCTTGACATTTGCAAACTGAATTCATTTTCATGTAAAAGGAGGAGCAAATTTACCCATCCTCAGCTGCAGAGTCAGTATTCCAGTATTTTTCAACTGTGCCATCTTGTGCTCCCCAGACTATCTTCTAACCATGCAGAGTTTACAGTGAGGGTTGCCTATGTTCCCTTTCTATATTCTTCTCTTTTGTAAACGGAACAATTTTGTGTCCAGACAAGGAAAAAGATCAACAGCTGTCCACAAGTGAGAGGACTCTATGGAGCAGATTTCCAACCCTCCAGAATGCTCACTCTAAACTTAACTGGCATTGAACTTTTTAGATTTTTTTTTTGTACTTTTAAACACCGATTGCCATTGGAAAAGCCACAGAGATGCTGAAGGCCCCACTCCTGCCAGGAGCTCCCAGTGGGTGAACCTCTGTGCCCATGCCCAGCCCCACTGCAGGCTGTGGGAGTCACCATGGCTGACAGAACCGAATTTCTAACTTCTGTACAGGAACAGGCACTGCAAGGGGCCTGCCAGGATCAAGTCCTGTCCCCAGATGCCAAATACACCTATTTCAAGAAACTTCCAGGTTATATTTTAAGGTGGAATTAATCTACTTGCCTCTACTACTATGAGGTTTTTCTGGCCTGATTTTGAGTTGGGAGAGAGAGGGAGGAAGGGTCACCTTTTTTAAACGAAATGCTGAAAGCACATTTGATGAAGATAATATTTTATCTAATTTTCTTCGAAAAGTTCAGCAAGGTAATGAATATATAACTGTCCTTTTTCAGAAGATACAGGAGAACTCCTACACATCTCTCCTGCAGCAGCACATAAATACACTCATTTCTGAGGTCAGCAAAGGCACAAAGGAGATGCTGCAATCACAGCACGTGCCTACACAGCTTCATGTGCACATTGTGCAAACACACACGTCACCTGCCTTGCTTGATTTTATTTGAAAAGTAATAAAACCCCATCCTTTCTCTGTTGTGCAAACCGTACCTGCAATAAAACATCTCAGCCGTACGAAGAAAGGTGCTCAAAGCTGCAGGCAGAATTCCCATTTTCTGCAATGCCACTACAGGACAGGAGGCTGGGGGTTTGCTCTCAGCTCCAAGGGGAACTCTTGGTGCTTGCTGGAGAGGTCTGTGCATTGCAGACAGGGCAGGAGGCACAGACCTGCCCCTGCCCATCAGTGCCTCTCTAGCAAATATCCCTCCCCCTTTGCCCTGGGAACTGACCACACTGCCTTGGGGGCTTTTTCAATGCCCTTTCAATGCCAAATCTACTTAATTCAATGCAAGCAACACTTCTCCTTCCCCTGTCCCAGGCAGTGATGCTCCCACAGGGCCATAGGGGCTCACCCTTTGGGTCCCCACAGCACCTGTCTGGATGCTGCAGGCTGTCCCCACACAGAGCACTGCCCCACTTGGATCCAAGAATGAGCTAAATTGGGAAATGACTCCTCCTAGAGTCACATTTTTGCAGTGTTACACTAAAGGAGTAACTGCTTTTTAAAAAACAAGTCCAGGTAGCGTGATGCTCCTCTTGCTTGTCCTGTAAACACTCCTGCATCAATGCATTTGAAAGGTGAGTTTCTCAGCAGTCTTCTTGTAAGCTGGGACAAGACCCAGTGGGCCTCTACACCCTCAGGAATTCCAAATAATATTAGTTTTCTTCAAGGAAGGCTTTACAATAAATGTGGGGCCATCCTGGACAACCAGGCCTCTATTCAGACCTCCACTCTCTCCCTGCAATGCCAAAGCTGGCTCCTCAGCTGCTCAGCCCCTATTTTCTCCCTTTCACATAAACCCCCGCAGACACAGAGGCACTGCACCACGTCAGCCCACGGGTTTTGTGTATAGATTTATGTTACAAAACCCACGGAAAAGGGACAACTAGGTGGCACAACAGCCGGCGAGACTGCGCAGAAATGAGATTTCACTCACACACAGACAGCGAGGCTGAGTGTGTCCCATCCTGTTTTCCCAGTAACCTGGAGCACACACACACTCATCCTGGCGTGGGGCAGGCTGGGGATGGCAGGACACGTCACACGGGGTCAGCAAGGGCTGGGAAATCCGGGTACACGACTGACAGGGAAACCTGGATGTTGGGCTTTGGCAGCAGAAATCCAACCTGCTGCCAGGCTGGACTCGGGGCTGGGGCTGGGGGAGGCATTCCAGAGGGGGCTGGAGGACACCACGGTGAAGCCCACCAGAGCCAGGATTGCCATGAGACCAGGGCAAGGCAATGGGATTCCAGAATAACCACAAACTGCCAGCAGCCAGGTAAGCACCGGGAGAAGCCAAACCCGCTGCCAAACATTTCCTGCAGCTCCCAGCTAACTCAGCCTGGCAAAGTGGGGCGTTCAGCAAAGCTGCCACGTGTTCGGGGCATGAAGAGCTGGGCTGTGGTGTGTTTTCACGGGGATGTGTCTCTGCCAGGAGCATTCCTGTGTTGTAAGGTTTCTGGGCTATGTCTCCAATCCCCATTGTGCAGGGTAAACACTCCTTGGATAACACCCCTGGCCAGAGCCCATAAATGCTATGGTTTCCAGTGCTGGGTTATAAAAAAGAAAATGATAGCTTCTCTCTTCTCCAGGTTACTGTATTTTATGGGGAATCTGAACAAGAATGGCCTGTCCATATCACCCATTCAGGACAGTATTTGCTTTTCAGAAATTATCTGGGAAAAAAATTCTCAGGTTCAAGCTGGAAGAAGTTCTTTCCATTTATTTGCGATGCAGCAGAATCAGTGCTAGGCTACCGAGAAATGCTCTTGGTAAATATGTGGTGATTAATGTCAAGGTTCAAGGCTTACTGGAGTAAATGAAACATTACAGCCAACTTCAGAAACTACCCTTGCAGGTATAGTATGCAGATTAAAAATTTAAAGAAAATTAAAAACTTCATTAAAAAAAAAAATCCAGTATCTAATATGCTCGCTTTCTGTGCAAGTCCTTAATTTTGTTTTGGTTAGGAAACAGATTAAGCTTTAATTTAGAGTTCAAGCACTGAATTCTTGCCAAGAACACAATGCAATTTGGTACACCTGCTAAACTAGGTCAGCAGCGAGACAGGCGCCAGAGCAAGCCCTGCCTGCTTTCACAGAGGCCTCTCACTGCTGCAAACAGGGAAAAAAGAGGGCAAGAAAGGAAAATACAGTCCCAGGGTGAAAGGAACATTGCACAGAGCAGCAGTGAACACAGAGACACCGGGTGTGTTCCGTCATACACGGCATGGAAGGCATGCCCAGAGGGTGGGGAGCAAAGGAGAAAAGCTGAAGATCAGGAGTAAAGGAGCAAAGCTGAGGAGCAGTGGAGGAAAGGGCAGTAAATACTTACAGATTCAGGATCCCTCTGCTGTTCAAGGAAAGCTGAAAACTCCACCAGCCTGAGCTTGGTCGTACCAATGGATCGGCCCTGCCACGCAGGGACTGAGGGAGCTGGAGCTGATGTGGGCTCAAAGCCTGAAACAGAGGAAACACCTTTGTGAAAAAGCTGACACTTCCCAAGTTTATATTTTTGAAATTAAATTTAATTGGGAATTATGCATGTAGCCCTTGGATATTTATATTAATTTTAGCAAGTAATTAGTTCAGGATGAGTTAAAATTGGAAAAACTCAGGCTGATGTGTAGAAAAAGAGGTGCCAGCCCAGCAATCTAATAATGGCAGAAAGAAAAGATCTGCTGCTTTGTTTCCTTGGGGCTGTAACTCGCTGTAGAATTTTGGTTTCAATTATATATTAGATTACAGACATTTATAGAGACTTCACCTAGACCTACAGCTGCACCTTTCCTTGGCAAGTGGCATCAAGACTCGCAGGAGACATTACTGCTTTGGGAGTCAAGAGAACTGGCCTCCATTTCTGGCTCCTAATGTGCCACACGTTACAATAAATCACCCCTTTTTTTTCCTATTTATGCTGCCACTCTCAATTCCTCTCTCCTATTTAGAGTACAAGCTTTCCAAGGCAGGGACTGTCTCTTACTACGTATTTGCACACTGGGTCTTGACTTCTTTTGGAGCTTTTAGGCATCATTATGCTACAGCTAATAATAAATAATTACTGTAGAGAGCTGAATCATACCCTAAAAAGAAGGAAAAAAAAAAGGTTTTAAATTGATAGTAGAGAGAGAATGGCATGATCTAGATAGAGACGGGATGTTAACCACCCTCTCTAATTCACCTCAAGAGAAGGAATAAATGCTGTCTCTTGGTCCTCATTGTAGAAAATTGGATGAGAAGGAAAGAAAACTGCAAAGGAAGAGGAAAAGGCAGCAGCTCAAAGGCAAAACTCATCTTGGGAGAGACACGGGGACAAGAAGGGCAGGGGAGAGGCACCAAAGGATGAGAACAAAGATTCTTATCCTGAAGTAGGCTGAGAAGCAGGGGAGGTCAGAGGCACTGTGTCCATATCCCATAAGGGGAATGTGGTACCTGACCCCAAGTCTCAAATTTAGGCAATGAACGTGTGAGGCTCGTGCAAAACAGGGAATTACAAGTGTCACTGACTAGACATGAATGGGAATTCTAATGAAGCAAAAACTTGGGCACGAGTTTTGTCTGATTCAGAAATACTCCTGTTTGGGTTCTGAGAGAAAACATGGAAAGATAAAAGAAGATGACAGAAAAGATCCGTCTTAGAAAATAAGGTTATAAATTAGGGATGTCAAGAAAAAGGCATTCTCATGAGTGCAGAAAAATAGCTTTAGATCAAAGCATTAAACAGCAGCAAGTTAGAAAACCATAAAGAATTGGGTAAGAGTCAAAAACTTGCAGCACAGAGTCAGAAGCATCGGGGTCATTTGGCAAGGGAGATGTAACATGAGAAATCATCTGCAAAGAAATAATGACCTTTCCTGAAATCAGGCATGGAAGGAACCTGGGAAGAGGAGCAGGGAAGTAGCCATGGGAAGGGCTTGATCAATCTGAGCAATGGAATTCAGAATAAAATTAGGTACTTATCAAAGTGGTACCAGGCAAAGCAGGACCTCCAGGAGGGGATCAGTTATAAACAACCTGATACATAGAGAAGTTTTATACTTAAGGCTAAACATATACAACTTTGGAAGGGGTTTTAGGCTCAGTTTAAAATAAATTAGGGTGTATTCTTGTTACAGAGCTATTCTAAAAGAAACATTCATGCTATTACTCATTTTTTACTGTAATTCCTACAATATGGAGAGCTGACTGGAAATCACACGTTGCAACTCTTTGCATATGCATTAGTGCTTCCTACCCAAAATAAACCCAAACGCAAAGATTTTCCTACCTAAGAAAAACCCAAACGCAGTGATTTTCCCAAAGATATAATCAGATAATAACAGGACACTGGGGTTGGTGTTTCCTTTGGCCGGAGGGAACATGAGATCCTGAGCAGTGACTCTGCCCAGGTCGGAAGTTAATACATCACGTTCAGTCCAAAATTCAACTATTTTTAAGGCAGAGGATAAATGGGAGAATTACCTGAAATGGGAGCTGTGACTGATGGCTGTATAGGATAGGCCTGCTGCACGAACGGCTTGACGCTGGAATAAAAAAGAGGTACACAAAAAATCACACACTCTGCCATCCACAGGAAATTCCATCAGACTCACCCGGTACAGGAAAATAGGTGGCTGATGACCTTTACCCACAAAGTTATCTCTTCCTTGCAGAGCAATTTTAACAGACAGCCAGCAGAAAGAGAATAGAGGGGATGAGAATTTCACCCAGAGGACACTGAACTACAGGGACACAAAGGAAGGTGCCCACCCAATATTCAGCCTCAGTTTTGAGGTTTGGGATCCCTTATAACTTTCTGAATGTGAGTTCACATCACTATAAAGACTCACTCTTTCCTCCTTATCTTTACCTCCCTGTTTGGAAAAGCTTGCAAGTTCTTGCTTCCCCGATCTCACAGAGTGCACAAGCCACCCTTCACACTGCACAGAGAAACAGATTTGAATTTTCAAACTTACTCTTGCGAGGATCCAGGCTGCCCCGTTTGAATCATGCCCGGCCAAAACTGAAAGAGGAAAAACAAACAAACAGGCCCACAGTTGTTCTCTTTGTTGCAAGAACTCGGGGTATTTTTGAACAAGCATGATTCCTTTTGCAAGCTCAAGTCAAAGCATTAATCCATTCATTCCGTCTTAGTTTTTGACGGACCATTGTAAAGGCATACAGGGATTTTTTTTTTGGGATTCAGCTAATAACTTACCCCAGGTGCCCCAGGAAATGTAGGACGGGGAATTCCTGGCAGGCCCAGCTTGTTGTGAATAGCAGTAGCTGAGACTATCTGAGCTGATGACATTGCTGCCATGTGCTGGAGTGCTTTGTCCTTTGCTGTCTGATCCTTTAATATGACAATTACACGGAGTCTTAAAACATTTGGCACAACAGACGACGTTAAAAAACTGCAGCTACAAGCACATAACTAAAAAACTTAAAAAGCCACACAGAAAATGCAAAAATAGCAAACCATGCAGGGGAAAAAAAAAAAAATACAGCACGGAGGCTAACACTCAAACTACCTCAAGGCAAAACCTCCTCTCAGACATGCATGGTAGACCTGAATTCTCACAGTCTGCTCTGCCAACACGCAGGAAACTCTGGGAGAGCAAAATACTGCCCACTTGTTTATCCGGGCAAATTCTGATTTTAAATCAGGCTGGGCTAAACAGAGCGTGCTGCTGAGGCTCAGCTCTGCCTACAGGACAGGGAGCGCTCGGATTTGAGCTCTATCATTTCCATCTAAGAGAAGTTTGCCTTTCGAATTGCACCGTAAAGTGAGAACACAGAACCGCGGCTGACTCGCAATCAGGGACAGGGTTTTTTCTTCATGCTCACGGGCTCGGAGAGGTTTTGGAATCGGCTTTTTGACAAGTTAGGTCACAAACGTGGCGACAACATTTGAAACGTTCAGTTGCGGCGTTTTACTGGTTTATAGTGTTCTCAAAGAAAGCCATCAGCCATAAAAATCCTGCTTTTTTTTCGAGCACACGGGAGGGAGTTTAGGAAAAGGTTACGTGTATTAGAGCAGCACTCGGGAGTCCCAGCCACTGCCAGTCAGGTATGGTCACAGGACAGAAAGGGAAGGCCTCTTAATGCAACAGAGTTAACCAGGGGGATGTCTTAGGCCAGGGAAAATGAGTACACAACAGACTGTTACACGCTGGTAAAGCAGGGTTCCTCATCCAGAAGTACTGGATTAATAAGTACCAATATTTAGGTGTGTCACTTAGAATGAAGGAACACAAGCAGGTATTAGGCAAGGATGTTTTGGTTTTCTTTTTTTTTTTTTTTCTGGTTTTACTTTACAAGCAAAGTAGCAAGCATGTTGGCAAGAGGTGCATGCTCTTATTTATCTATGATATATGACTTTGCACATATGCTCCCTCTAAAGCTTGTATGTAGTAGTACTATAGGTGAGCAGTTTCTTCCTTTGAATAGCTCCTTTAGAAACAGCACAGGCTGAAAGTACAGGAAAAGCTAGCCAAAAAATTCTGCCAAGCACAGCTAAGGTACATAATACTTGGTTTAGTCAAAATACTTACCATGCTTGTTACCTGGATACAACAACAAACAGTTTATTAAAATGCTTGTGTAGAATGGCAGACTCTTAGCAAAATATGAACAAAATAGTAAGAGACAAAGGAAGAGCGGTTTGCTCAACATTAAATATCAGCTTTAAACAAATGAATTATTTTCACCCAGGGTCTGATTCATTAAAAGCAGGGAGAAAGGATTTAAAAAAAAAGAAACCCAAACAACAAAACCCTGGGGAGAAACAGCCCCCAGCTGCCTGTGTGAAAGCTGTGGATACTGAAGGAGAGGGATTGTTGCTGAGTGTTGTTTCCCTGAGCTGTGCAAGGAGCCCCAGTGGGACACAGCCTGGAGAGCAGCAGGTGGAGGAGGGCAGGAGCTGCTCCAGCATCATTCCCTGTGCACCCTGCAGGCTGTGAGCCCTGTGCTCAGCTCTAACACCCTGGGCTCACCTGTGCTGGGGGGAAAACACATCCCTCAATGCAGGGAAAAACCCCATCCTTTCTCAAAATTTGTAGCTTTCCAATATAAACACAGCCAGTCCTCGGGCTGCAGAGCTGGAGGTCAGCCCTGGCTCTCAGCCCTGCCTGCCCCAGGCTGCGAGGGGTGTGCACAGGAGCTCTGGCCATGGCACGTTTTGCTGGCTGCCTTCGGATGCCTGCACACCACCAGGCTAAAAAGATGTTTTGCTGGGTGCTAAGAAGTGGCAGAATCCTGAAGTTCATGCAGCTCCCCAGAACCCTCTACCACTCTCTCACAGCAAAAAGGACCCTCCATCATGAAAAGATGAAAGTGGGATGTCCTGGAGGAATATGGAGATTCAGCCCTACCAGATTTCTCTGTTTCACCCTGTTTTTTTTGTAAGCAGAGCTGGCTTGGAAGTGCCAAACCATGAGACTCTCACACAGCCTGCTGAATCCTGCCAAAAAACAGCATTCGGGGGATCTGTATCCCGTGTGTAAAATAAATGACACAACAGACATGTGCCTCTGGGTCCTGGGAACCTCCAAAACCATAGGAGTGCTGCTTTTGTGACCGTCTTGTTATTCTCCAGACATGCTGGGGCACTGCAGGCTCCTCTCCTGCCACGCCTGTGCCACCACATGAAGGTGCAGTCAGTGCCTGTGCCCCTGCCAAGGTGCCAAACTCTTCTGGATCCACTATAAGATGGATCCTAAACTAAAGGAGAATTTAAAGTTAGAAAACTTTGTCAGGGCTGTTGAAGTCCATTCCTGGGAGTTGGAGGAGCCCAAGGCAGGTTATATGTCTATGGAATTGTTCTTCTCACCTTGCTTTATCCCTCTAAAGTCTCTAGCTAATTCCCTGCTAGTGTTAGTGCAGCTCCAGGAGAAGCTGTATTTATTTCTGCCTTGTGAGGCACTGGAACCAGCTGAAGTTCCTTACTTTCTGTAATGTCATTGTCATCCAAGGACCAGAACAGGAGCCTGGACACCCAGCAACAGTTACAGCAGGCAAATCCCATCCTAACAGATGAACTGGGGAACATTGTTGAAGATTTACACTTTAAAATCTTCTAGGGAGCTCTTAGTCACCACTATGGTGAACCTGCTGATCCTGAATTTCAGGGACAGCGACAGGGATTTTTGGAGGGAGAGCACATCTTTTCTTTTGTGACACGAAATGGTATGTGCCTTCCTTCTTGCCAATTGCTGCTTTTCACCCCAGATTGATCTGTGTTTCCTGGGGCAAATCATCTCATCCTCTTTGACTGATTACATTTTCAGGAGGATGGAGGGGAAGGAAAAAACCTTTAGAATGACAGCTTAGAAAGTCAATCCTTGCAACAGGACCAGGTTTAGGGGGTTTCAACAACCCCCACCAGAGGCTCCCGCTGGTGACAAATCTGATCCGTGACGCTTCAACGGGAAGTTTCACCTTTTGTAGGCTTAGGAATCTTTGCACAGTGGGAAGATCAGCTTTTCTCAAAGCAACTTAACATTCAAACATGACAGGAACCAAAGTCAAATATGGATACCTAGGAGGCCCTGAGTTGCACTGGCAAAAGAGCACCTTTAGCTCCAGGTACTTTCAGAGTGCTTGTCTAACCAAGCAGACTTCATGGTCTTCAAAAATAAATGGGAGAACCACATTTTAAAGCTGTTTATTTAGACTGCGCTATCAGCTTGTCTGCCACTTAAAAACAAGTATATGCAGGGGTTTTTCATGCTGCAATAGAGAGTGCTGGCAATCAGGAGGGAATGAGACTCTCTACCTATCACTGCGAGGCGGCCGCTTCTGGGATGAAACCTGGTAACTGATTAATAACACACAATGGTATTACATCACAGTTTAGGCAGCAAGAGAAGTAATATATCCAATTAAAACGGCAGGGGCAATTTACACAGGGAGATTACAGTAATTACCCAGGTTGGAATTTGGCCAGGACAAACGGGTTAACACCCCTACTCTGAAACAGGAACATTGTGGGATTTTTAATGACTGCAAATACTTAAGATTTTTATTTCCTGTCTTGTCTGACACAGAAAAGGTTTGGTTTTGCTCTCACTTGTGCTGGTTTGTAAAGCTGGAATAATTTCTTTCCCCTCAATGTGGTTTACAGTGATGCAGTAAAATAAAAGTTTGGCCCAGAGTGCTGAGGGTCAGCAAAGGCTTGGGGAGGAGGAGGAGGGGGGGACAGCATTTCCTCGTGAATCATTAAATCCTGCTGGAGCTTAAGGTATTCCTTGGATAGGTCCCATCTGGCCCTGACCTGGTTTGACCCTACCTAATTGATGAGCTCAGATGGGATTGCTGCTGCCCAGCACTGACACTGGAGCAAGCAGCAGCCTGCACTCACAGCCCTGCCCTCCCCTCCACGTGGAAAAGTCTTCCAAAGTGGGCCATAATTAGTAATGAATGCTACCAGGGTGGATTGAGAGTACAGCCAGCGGAAAACTGGCCCAGTTGCACCGAATCCCCAAAATGTCATCTCTCTAGGGGGGATCAAGATGTGTCTCGTGTTTTAGCTGGCTGCTTCTGGCTGCAGCTGCACACTCTTTGTGTTTGGAAGATGTAAGCTCTAGGCATCTAAGGCAAGGAGACTACAACTTTTAATGAATCAGGCCCTTGAGGTTTGCTTTTCACAGTTCGTTTTGGAAAGCAAAAGACAGTTAAATTAATAATAATAATAATAATAATAATAATAATAATAATAATAATAATAATAATAATAATAATAATAATAATAATAGTAATAGTAATTA
>VWZN01003309.1:102697-171758 GCA_013396955.1 Regulus satrapa
AAAGAAAGAAAAAAAAACAGGCGGGGGGGGGAGAATAAAAGGAGGAAAAAAAGCAGCTCTACATTTCCAAGTGGATAGCGAAGATAAGAGGAAATAACCTACATGTCCTCTGAGGCAGGTGGTTAATAGAAATAAAATGATAAAGCTATTTTTCTGGCTAGTAAAATATTTTTCGCACATATTATTCCTGGCTAAAAATCTCGGATACAGCAGGCGCATAATAGTCAACAAGTTCAGCAGACTTGAAATTTCCTCATGCTTAGCATAAATTTTCTACTAGACAGGCAAAGAGGGTTTTTGTTAAGACCAACATACGTAAAAGGCAAACAGAGAAACACCAGAGCTAATTCAGTAACTCTTATTTACTGTTCTCACCGATACAGGTTGAATACTAATTCTTACATGATATTTTAATAACTCCAAACTTGAGCTGTGTCTCTGAACATTTAGCTTGCAACAAGTGAGAGTGTTCCAGATTTTGTAATGCTCTGCCTTAACACAACAGAGCCATCATTTCTTTAGGAGATTTTTTTTTTTTAAAGAAAGGGGGGTGGGGGGAGAAAAAAGAAGGCTCAGCTTCATAATATCAAGTTTTCTTGACTGTCAATCAGTGCCTGAACCAGCAGGATCAACTAGTCGTGACCTCTCCTTAAAGCAAACACATGCTGCTTACCAGCTGTGGGCTGTGTTTTTTACATCCTTTTCTCTATCATTCAGAACGGCTTCCTCCTAATCACAATAATCCCAAAAGTGCTAAAACATATCAATCGTCCTCTAAGCCCTGCCTACAAAAGACCAGCCGTCCGACCTTTATGGGCTTGTCCAACAGCAGCTGATACTTCATTCAACTACAAATCCAATTTAGCAGTTACAAGAGGTTTAGCATCACTGGAAAAATATTGGTGTTGATCCTGCACTCTTAAGTCAGCAAATATTCCTCTGCCATATTGTTTAGCTTCTTTTGGCCATATTTACACTTCTGCTGGATTTCCCTGAGCGACTTCAACAGCAGCGTTTAACCTCTGAACTGGTAATATTTACAGTCGATCAAACAGCGATTTTTAAAATATGTTTACCACAATTACAGAAACATAAGCTTATTTGAATTCCAACTGTTATAATTCTGAAAAAAAAAAAAACCAAAAAAAAAAAACCCACTCAGCCAGAAACCCTAAAAACAAACACAGTCATTTCACTCATAACCATAGAGCACACTTTATGTACCAGTTATGCAGGATGTTATTTACTATAGCCCTTCAGGCAAGTTTATGGCAATTCTCTCACTTATGTATTTTTAATTGCCAAGTGAGCCAAGGCAAACACTCCCTTGATCCCCCCCTGCACCTTTTATTTTTCTTTTATTTTTCCCCTATTTTTCCGGCGTGGATTTTTTTGGTTTTTTCCTCTTTGTTTTTCCCCTCCTTAACCAGCAATATGTGTCGGAGGGCTCACAGTCCTCAAGAAACGGGATGGGAGCAAAAAAAAAAAAAAAAAAAAAAAAAAAAAAAAAAATTAACTGTGTGTCTTCGACTTGTTAGAGCTTGTTGGTGCTCTGAATCCACTGGGAGCCAAGGGTCTGGCTCAGAATTTAGAAGAATTTAGAATTTAGTGCACAGAAATGGCCACGCAAGGACAGGACTGGGAGGGGACAAAGCCCTCAGGGTTCCTAAAACTGGTTTTAAGGGCTGGCCCAGTGGGGTGTGTGTATCTACACACACAAAAAAACTACAATAAGCCACTTAAATGTTATTATACACAAATTAACTGCTTGCAAGGTGCACCCTAACCAAGCTGCCCAAGAGGAGAGGAGAAAGAAAAGATCCCAGAAACAAAATAACCGAAATAATCCCTTCAGATGCTAATGAGAGAAAAATTACAATGACTCATTTATGCTATATCATAATGATACTTCCAAAGAAAAGAACTTTTTGTGTATTGTATTAAAACCAACAACAATAAAATGATCCCAGGTTGAATCAAGATCACAATTTAATTTACACAGCAAAAGGGAAATGACCTAATAGTAGCACAGAAAGATATTCTCCTCATGTCAAGTCTTAATCTTTGGGTTTTATCCCAGCTTCAGCTTTAGAGAAAACAATGAAAAAGACCCATAGACACATCTGGTTTAAAAGTGTTCATTGACATTAATGCAATGCATTGGATTCTGCTTGGCAGGTCTTCTTACTGGGAAATATTCCACATAAGCAATGTTTATTAATTTTCTTCTTCTGATTTTTTCAAAACAGAGGCAGAACATATTTCAAAAAGAGAGTGATCCAGAGAGCTCTCTGAATATTCATTAATTAATATTTTGTCAGTGTCGGTTGTCTCAACAAAAGAAGGTTTTACAATTTACTCTAAGCCCCATTTAATTAAAATTTAAATGCTACAAAAATACATGGCGCCCTTTTTTTTCCCCCCCCGTAGTAATTATTTTCTACTTACAACAAACTGTATTTCACCACAACCAAAAATGAATTTCAAAACAAACAGCAATTTTTAGGCTTCAGAATATCCAAAGAAATCCCCCCAAGAGAGGGGGGAAAAAAAAAAAAAATCCTTAAACTTTGACCTTTGCCTTATCTCTGGATCAGCTACAGATGTTTAGTAGATTACACAAAAACCTAGATATCCTTAATCTGACATTGTGGGGTTTTTTTTCCCCTGCTCTGATAGGAACTGTGGGTAACCTCTCCACGAAAACCCCGTGCAAATTCCACGTGCAATTCCCGGGCAGTTTTCCGAGGTGGTTGCAGCTTCTCGGGGACAGGAGCAGCTCTAGAAAGGAGCAGACAGACTCTTGCCCAACACCGCTGACAGAAAGTCTGATTTGGTCAGGAATCCTTCAAACAAGCAGACAATGGGCTGGCTGACCTGCCATGCATGATGGATGAGTTAAAGGGGATTAAAAACCACTATTTGCATTCAAATAGATAAAAATTAGCAAAATAGAATTTCTCAGTAGGTGGCTTCAGTTTTGTTCGTTCTCATAGGCAAAATGAAGTTCATTTTTAAAGGAATTATGACTGTTTAAGTCACGCTTATTTGCAGAGAAGACATTCTGGGTGCTGGTTTGCTCCCTATTGTTTTTTCTTTAACAAATACACTTTAACTACCACAAAAGCATCCTTTTCTCCCCATGTTTATTATTAGAGCATTACACAACTACAGTGTTGTAAACCACTTTAAAATTCGATGTATACCTTAATGCTTACACGTCTCTAAGCTGCATATACCCCCTCCAAAAAAAAAACCTGTTTGAGTTCAAGGAGAGATGATGAAAAAGACAAAAAAAAAAAAATTACATCAAATTGTGTATTGATGCTTCAGTGAGGTCCTGAGCACAAGCCTGTGACTCAGGAACTGTAAAAGGCAGATTCCTGAATCACTGCAGGTTCCTTTTGAGCAGATCCATACTGCACACAGCCATGGCACTTGAAAGACTCCAAGAGAGGGCTGCACAAAGCGAGCTAATGAAAGGCTGGCCCGACACAACGGCATCATATTGTCCGTACGAGACACCCACGGGAGAAATCCGCGCGGAAAAACGGGCGGGCAAACGGATGGAGGGACTGCAGAAACACCCACGGGCCATCAGTGAGACAGCAACCAGGTTAGGATCTGTCTGCCAGGAGCCTCCAGAAAACCCAGCACTTTTTAAAACACACATCTAACTCGGGAGATGGCACTAACCAACAGGAAAAGCTGTGGCACGATTCCCTCCGCTCAGCGCCCGCTACGAGGAGATTTTGAAGCGAGCGGGTCACTTCTGTCGCTCAGTGATGGGGTTCTGGCCACGTCCAGAGGCTGTCTGAAAAAGGGCAGTGCCAGAACCTGCAGCCTCATGGTTCTGTGCATCACAGGCGAGCGAGTTGCCTGGTGAGCTGCCCTCATTTTCAGCTCTGCACTGGGATTTCCGCGCAACTCTTTGCGAAAAACTGTTTTGTTTAGCTTACGACTTAGGTGGTGTGTGTGTCCCTTAAATAAATCTTGATGTAAGATTTATTTATCTTAAATAAAGTTAAGATGTTTTGTTTTCACAGCAGGTGCAAAGAGGTATTTAAATTTTCATTATGTCCAGGGTATTTGGCCTTGGTTTGTGTTAGATGACAGCTTCTGACACCAGATGGGCCAAGTGGAGAAACGTTTGACCGGCATATGAAAGAGCTTGGGATACATCCAACACCAACCTTGGTTTCCAAGTTATTTCACAGGCACAAAGTAGCATTTTGTGGAGATTTTATAGCTAACAGTGTCATTCTAGCTACAGTACAATAAAGATTTTGCACCAATTACAAACCCACAAGAGAGACCTACAACATACTTGAGTTACAGGGTATAAGTCATTTCTTGCAAACTCAGTCTCAAAACATGCTTAAAACTGAGACTCCTTTAACTCTTTTTTTTCCAGCCTAAAGAAAGACCTGCCTATAGTTCCTTCCCATTAGATCAGCTGCCTTCCTGCAGAACCCAACTGGGTCACTGATGCTCGAGCTAAAGGGGAGGAGAGCAGCATTGCAGCACAAACCCAAGACACCGGTCCAAGGGGAGAAAAAGAAACCTTAATGTCATCACAAACTCAAGTATCAGAACACCACAAGCCGTTAAAGAACAGAAGACATCATTGCTTATTTTGAAGTTCAGCTAAGAGATACAACAATGAAAAGCTGAGTAATCAAATAATACTGCACCGTAATGCATTTTGTTTAAATTTGGAAGCGTTCCTCATCACCTACTCATTTGTCAGAGAGAAAAATGCATGCCTGGCTCGCCCTGCCCCTCTGCCCCAGGCTCCAGCATCCCACTGTACATCCCGAGCAGGGTAAATACCATGCTGCTGATTTAATTATGATTGAAAACCCCCATTCATGCTTTTCAAAATCCACAGGGTTATCTTGGAGAATCGTAAGAAAATTTTGCTTTCTGTAGCCACTAAATGTTCCAGAACCCTAATATTTGTAATCTTTGTTACTTTTTTTTTTAAATTAAAGTGGTTGCCTTGGTTGATGGGAGGGCTCTTGAAAGAAAAATAACTAAAGGGGTAGGACATGCCAGAGAACTGAAAGAAAATCACAGTTACTTATAATCTTGTTACCACTTATTTGTTTCTATGGTAAATCACTGCTTTCTTTTGCTTCCCAGCTCATGGCTTTACTTTGCATAACATTTATTCAAAAAGTGTACCTTCGGAAACCTTTTCTTTCTTTGCTTTGGACAAATGAGTAATGAAGTTCGAACAAAGTTTCACATGTAATTCTTAATCCTGCTCTCTTTAGGCCTCTCTTTAGGAGAGAAGCACTGCAGGTTGTTTTGTGCCCGAGTACCATGGACATGAGGCTGGAAGAGGAGACTGGGCTTCCACAGCTGCCGCTCTGCCGAATCTCTGTGCTCCCCTCACAGCTTTGCCCCTTGCAGATGTTAATTCTCTACACATCGTGGTGAAAAAGTTCATTAAAAGCAGCCCTCCACCCACATCAGTGGTCATCCTACGGGGCAGCCCCAGACACTTCTAATCCTAGCAGCAACAATGGACATTTCACAAGGAGCAGAGGGGCTTTGCTTCTCAGCTCCATCACGGACTCACAAACTCATTAAGGCTGGAGAAGACCTCTAAGACCACTGAGTCCATGAACCCAGCGCTGCCGTGCTCACCACCAAACCTTGTCCCCCAGAGCCACATCCACGTGCCTTTTGAGCACTCCCAGGAGCTGAGGGTTGAGGGCTGGCATTAGGACCAGGATGGGGGCACATGTCCCAGCACAGTCCCACTGCTGGCATCACCAGAGCCACGAGCAGGGCAGCCTCCTGCAGCAGAGGAGCAACGTTTAAATACACACATACACACACATCTGGAACTGCAGTCAACATTTATTAATGCACCTTAGAGATTTCTGCCCCTACCAAGCTCCCAGTTTGCTCATACGACTTGATCATCTGTTTAGCCCAACCTGCTGATATGGTAATCAGTAATGTCCGGTGCATAAAATTATTTCATCTTTCTTCTAATCATTGGCACTTTATGCATTTGTCTCTCCCCTCTTTCAGTGTGCTGTCTCTCCTACTATGTCTCCCTCCCTCCTCCTCCTCCTGCCCTTCTTCAGCGGTAAGGACAATGTGACACGAGTCCTTCCTCCCCTTTCCTGGCTGTTTCCAGGACAACCCTCCATTCCATATTGGTTCATCCTGGAAGGGCAATTCCCTTCTGCCTGGCCCATGGTGTGCAGTCCCCACACCACAGCAAGTTTTAGGGCTGTTACTGTCTCCTGGACAAAGTCCTGACCAAGAGTCCTGCATCTGACTTCTACCTTGTCCAGGGGCTGGCTGGATGCATCTTGACACATGGAGAAGAGATTCAGGCGAGGAAAAGAGCCTGAGCTCCATTACAGCTGAGACCAACAAGTAAAAAAGTGTTTTAAAATGCTAAATACTTTCTATTTTAATTCAACCCAACGTTGCCAAAACACAGGCAATGCACAGACTACTGCACTGTACCTAAACTTCTGCCAATTCCACAGGGCACCAGATTTCTTAGTTTTACAAACTCTGAAGCACTGCACTGTGTTTTAAACTTCATATGTTTTGGTTGTAAAGGCATTTTCCCTGAGGCAGCTGGCAAATCCATCCCAAACCTGGCCATCACACCAGAATCAACATTTTAGCACACGTGAGATTCTTGCTACTACAAGACAAAGAAATGGTCATTGGGTCAGCCAAAGGAACTCCATCTGACATCAGGCTCAGCTCCAACACGCACAAGGAGAATAAATTAGTGCTGCAGAGACTTATCAAGAGTGCTTGCAAGAGTGACACTCCTTTCATCTTTGTGAGATGCATATGAATCTGTCAGGATTCACCACTCCAGACACTAAATTGAGCCATAGACTGATTTTCCATGAGGACTGGTGGACATGGTTAACAGTTAGGTTAACAGTTGGACTCGATGACCTTAGGGATCTTTCCTAACCTAAATGATTCAGTGAGTCTATGACATAAGAACAAGAAGTAAAAATATACTTACTTACCTCAGAGGCTCACAAATGTTTATATGAAGCTATTAAAAAGCTGAGATTTAAAACAACACACCCGTTTAAAAGAAAATGAAAGGTTGTTTCTGGTAGGGCTGATGCAGTTATGCTTTCTGTCGGGGGAAATTTACAGCCACATTATTGCTGTCAAGGAAGGTAGTGAGCCACAAGGATTTCCAGATGCCACGTGTGAAGTTTCTCATTTCCCCTACCATACTAAAATACATTATCACCCAAACGCAAACAGGCTTTAAAAAGTGTCTGTCACTAAAACATGTGTGGCCCCCTTCCCTGGACTTCAGAGATTTGGGGTTTGGTGGGTTTTTGGTTTTTTTTTTGCTTCTCCTTTCCTTCCTTTTTAAGCCAGATGGGAGATGGCAGCCCAGCACTCCCAGGGGCCCAGTGCTGATCCCACTGCTGTTGACAGCAATACTTTGGGCTGCACCCAGAGCGAGAGGCACAGGCTGCACCCTGCCAGAGAGGAACCTGCCTCAGCCAAACAGCGACGCTTCACTCGCCCAAAGCCAGGCAAAGCGGGGCACGAAACGCTGCCACAACACTTCTCAGAGCAGCTATCGAAGTGAAAACAGATTTAGGAGGAACACAGGTCCGTGTGGCCACGTTTTGGGCAGTGTGGGGGTTACAGGGGTGGCTGCTGTGAGGAGCTGCCAGCGGGTTCCTCGTGTCCAGCAGTGGCAGCTGGCTTCTGGACGGACACGCCTCTGGCCAGAGCTGGGCCAAGCAGAAACGGTGGCAACACCTCTGTGATAACAGATTTAGGAAGATTTTAAAAAAAATAATAAAATAAGGAAGTTATTGCACTGATGTAACTGCAGTCAGACAGGAGCAGAGAGAACCTGCGAGAGGAACAGCCCCGCAGACACCCAGGGGAGTGCAGGAGGTGCTCCAGGCGTAGGGGCTGAGGTTCCCCTGCAGCCCTGGAGAGGCAGCTGAGCCCCTGCAGCCCATGTCGGATCAATTTTGGGGGAACTGTTGGCTGTCGGATGCACTGACACTGGAGAAGTNCCAGGTGAGTGCAGGAGGTGCTCCAGGCGCAGGGGCTGAGGTTCCCCTGCAGCCCTGGAGAGGCAGCTGAGCCCCTGCAGCCCATGTCGGATCAATTTTGGGGGAACTGTTGGCTGTCGGATGCACTGACACTGGAGAAGTTCCTGGAGAACTGTCTCCTGTGGGAAGGAGCCCATGCTGCAGCAGGGGAAGGACTCTTCTCCCTGAGCAGCTGCAGAAACAACATGGGATGAAATGACCGCAACTCTCATTCCCTGTCCCCTTGCCCTGCTGGGGGAGGAGGTGGAGCTGGGAAGGAGGATGGGGATGTGGGGAAGGTGTTTTTAAGATCTCATTTTACTTCTCAGTATTCTGCTTTGGCCTCTTTAGCAATAAATTCAAGTAACATCTCTAATTAGAGCCTGGTTTGCCTGTGACAGAAATTGGTGAGCAATCCCTCCCAGTTCTTATGTCAACTCACGAACCCTTTGTTGTATTTTTTTCTCCCCTCTCTACCTGCAGAGGTGGGTGATAGACTTTGGTGGGTGCCTGGAATCCAGCCAGGCTCAACACACCACAAGAAGATAAAAGGAAAAACACGTTCGAGTTTCTCCTGTACCTATAAACCAAACCTGCCACACCAGCAGGGACCTGTCCCATTGTATGGACACCAGTAAGCAGCTGGGACAGCTGCCAGCACAGGAGACCACTCTCACACCTACAGAGAAGGGAATCCCATGCCAAAAGGACTCTCAAATGCTTCAGAAAGCCTGAACAGAACGACCTCTCTCAGAGCTGCCTGGGACTGCTGCACACAAGCCTGAGGCTTTCAAGGGGGAAAGGTGCAAACAAATGCCTTGCAATCAATCACCTTTCCAGCTCTTACTAGCAGAACCGCAGGAGAATTAAAGCTAGAAGATCTTATCAGTGACGTTTTGCTCCTAATTGAGATTATTTTTAAAAAAGGAACCACATAACTCATGCAATGGTCCAGCACAACGGTGCTGCAAGGAGGACAGAGGTGGAAATATTAGAAGGCTGATGCCCTATAGTTCCCTATGATTTCTTCCTCAAAGCAGGTGTTCTGTTACATGATATCAACAAGAATCTTTTGCTGGAAATGAAAACAAACTTGGAGATGTTGAGTCCAAAGCAGAGCTGACCCTTCTGTCTCCCATCTGGGAACACACCAGCAACAAGACTCTGAGTGGGAGCAGGATAAAAGGGTTTTGCTCCAAACCCAGAATGAAACAAGGTTAAGAAAAGAGGGCATGCTGGAATCCCTCAGTGCAGCTGGAGAACATCCCCTCTCCTACAGGGCCATGGGCACAGAGCAGCACCTGCTTCTGACAGGCTCAGCACACAGCTCACACTCACCCCATGGCAGTGCCAGCCAAATGGATTGTTTTATGACACAACCGTCTGTCCATCACCTCCAGAAATATCCTCCATGCCTTCACAGTCCTCTATGGTCCTCCCAAAGAGGGTATTTACAACATCAGCTATCACAAGGACACTTAGAAACACTACAGCAAGTCCCTGAAGCCACATTGATCACAGCAGGCGCTTTTCATTGCTTTAACGTAGCATTTTCTGAAAGAAATATAGATCTGAGTGACAAAAAGGGTCCCTCAGAAACTCTCACGCTCCACGCTAATACCCAAAAAAACCTGAATTTCTGCTACAGCAACTGCTGCAAACAGCTGAAGGCTCCAGTGCAAAGTGTGCATTTTAGGTGGAAAAGAAACAGCCAAGGCAACGATTTCCAGAAACTTAGGACAAGTCAGTATGGACAAATCCCTTTTCAAACCTACACAGGGCCAATCATTGCCTTGCTGATCTGCCTGAGACTTCATGGGACTCACTCACAGAAAAAGAAACTCATGCAGAATGTCTTCAGCACCTGTCAGTGCTTGATACTCCAATAGTCCTTGTTAAAAAACCAAGTCCATAGATTGAAACCAGAAGTGTCATTACAGTGCTTTTAAAACAATAACTATGGCTTTTCCCTCATCTTTTCATTTCCACTAGATTAATGAAAGACTTCAATTAAAATGTAAGCCAATTCATAAAAGATTTTAAAATTCAGTAACTCAGATCTTTTCATCCTAGCATTTATTCTCTGTTGTAACATCTGCCATTCCAGCAAGCTTTTGTTTGCATCTTGTCCCATTCTTACCTGGACAAAAGGCTCTTTTTTTATTCTCTAGTTTAAAAAAAAAAAAAAAAAAAAAAGCTAAGATGATGGGTAAGGTCATTTAAGAGGGAACATGAGCTGAATGTACTTAGTAGTAGCTTTAAAAATTGGACCACAAACTTTTCTGCCTGAATTATTTGGTGATTATCTGCTGAGCACTGGAAATACTTTGACTTGAGTGTCTGAGAAAGCGAATCTCCACAGAAATCAGATCTCAGTCAGTTTTCTTTCCAAAAAGCAAGACCCCCCCCCCCAACCCCCCCTGAAAGAAGAGCTCTGGGTCAACTGCTGGTTGGGTTTCTCTCCCATCTACCCTCCTTCCTGTGTTCCAGACGTCTCTAAAGGTGATTCCTAAAGAGCATCCCCTCTCCAGCTAAGGCTAAGTGAGGGATTTGCAGAAGTGACTGGGGGGGAACAGGCAGGCAGACACTCGAAGACCACTTTGGAGCTGTAGGCAAAAGAAAAATCCGAGAGAGGGAGTCTTGTTTCACTGCTGCACTCAAACCTGAGCCCAAAAGCCCAGCTGCTCATGGCATTTGAACGTGAATGCAAACAGTGGGCTCAGAAAATTAATCTCAGCCATCTAGATCCTCCGTCCCTGTGGTAAGCAGTAAAGATCACAGGAAAAGAACATCAGGGACCAAAGTGGATCAAGAAGTTTTCCCCTTCTAAGCTTGCAGTTTCATGGCTGTGCTTGAGCAGAGGAGATAACAGAAATCCACAATAAAGCTCTTTATGCTGGAGACATTAGTGGGCAAAAATTGAAAAAAATTCAGTCCCACTTCCTACCTGTTCTTTTACAAAGCTGAGGATTCACATTCAATCCATACATTTTACTAAACTTGGGTTTAAAACAGTTTGGGATTAAGCAGACAAAATGTTTCAAATGGGTGAATAGATTTGAGTTGGTAAAATTGTTGACTTACAAGGTTAAATAAATATTTACCTAGCTTCAGGAATTAGTAAATTGCATTAAGTTATATTAACTATTATAATTTATTCTAATTTGAGAAGCTTTAAACCAGTGTAAATTATATAAATTAGGCAAACTTAATCCCTGTTCTTAAGCCTCCTTAAAGTCAATTGCATTCCTTGGTATTTGAAAGGTTAAATTGAAGTCATCATTAGTGACATCTTAAGGTGTATGTAAAATGAAATCCTTGATTTTAAATGTAGGATAATTTTCATTGCTGTTATAAAATAAAATACACTTTTTAAAAGTTCTGCTTTCTTTCATATCATTGTCCTGTCTTTTTCCTAAAATGTGGGAAATAAAACCAGCTGGGCTCTCAGTAGAAATCACTGGCCTGAAAGTTCAGCATTTCTTTCTACAACATAAAATCCAATACCTCCAAGAGTAGATCGCATTAAATTTGAAAACTTAAAAAAATTCTGTGGGAAAAATTGAAGAAAATCTGTGGGAAATGCACCACCTCCTTCCTGCCTGCCCGAGAAGATGATGACACTTCCAAAAGATGCTCGCATCCAACGAGGCAGACACACCCACTGAGCCATGCAGCACTGGGCTCACCTAAAAACACCCAAGGTTTATTCCAGGAACAAAGAAACGTCACCACTTCGTCTAGGAACAGCCTCGTCTGAATGTATCTCAGTCTGTAAAAACAGAGAAATGGACCTATTTCACAAGAAAAAGGATCCATTCCCAGGAGACTTTCTTCAGTCAAGACTTTCCCATTTTTCCTCTATCAACCCACTCAACCTGCAACACAAATGCAGGTATCAATTCCAAAGAAAAACCCAACCATACCAGCACGCTGAAGGCATCTGGGAGAGCAGTAAATTACTGGCAGATTGGAAAGATTGATTTGTGAAGAACTTACAAGCAAGTGGAGACATTGCAATCAGCATGTACATGGTGTAAAGGCCGAGTTTCCCAGCAATCCCTGAATGCCCTCAATTCCCACTAGAAGACTGAAATCAGTGGGAGCTCAGGACATTCAACAGTTTATAAAAATTAAAGCAGGGCAACGACTGGTTTTTATTGTTTGTTCTTGGCAGTACCCACCAAGAGCGCGACGCTGAAGGAATGCATGATCGATGTTGTGACAACTTTGCAATTTGGAAAGATTTAAGCAAAAGGGATAGGGCAGTGAAAAGGGGGTGTAGCAGTGAATGAAGTGATCAAAGCTGGTGGTGGCTGACATTCTTTTGTTTCAATTTTTTTTTTTAATTTTCTTTCATTAACACAGCAATCTCTGCATTTCGGCTAGAGACTATTGCCAGAGCAGCTCAGCCTACCTGGTGTGGACGCTCTCATTCCCCACAAATCCCCCCAGAAACGCCTCTCCCGTGCTTCAGAGAGCTGTAACCCACAGGGCCCTGGCTGTGGGATGTGGGGAGGTTTGTGGGGCAGCTCTGGCACGGCACTGCACTCACGTACCCACTGCAGGTGGGATGGAAGAGGCTGAAAAATGGGGTGGGAGAGCAGCACAGGGGGCCAGGGGCTGCCTCGTGGGCACGGGCAGAAGGGCTGAAGTCTGCAGGGGCAGGGAAAACATCTGAGCTGCATCAAGACAGAAGAGGAACTGATTTTTAATGATTTTTTTTTTTTTGGTCAGAATATACACAGAGGAATGATCTTAACAAAACAAAGTTTAAATTTTAAGCAAGATAACTCCTTCCAGATTTAAGAGAAGCTCCAATGAATGTCCCATGTTAAGGCACTAACAACAAAATTGGCAATGCACTAGGAAATATACTGATAGGAGGAACCCTTGACCAATTCCTTTCCTCCTCCCCCCTAGATGTACATTTGATATTTTCTTTCTTTATGACCTAAAAACCTATACCTGTAAACAGAGCCCCAGGTGATTGGTACACCGTGAACAAATATCCCTGAACCAGTCCTAAGAGAACTCCCTATGACACCAGCACTGTTCTTTGCTTTAGCTCATGTGGTTTGGTTTTGGGTACTCCTGTGATGAGCAGGGAGCTCCACTCCACCATCCTTGTGGGTCCCTTTCAACCCAAAATATTCCCTGATTCTGTGTCTCTCTTCAGTTACATTCCTCTGAATCACGCCCAGCAGACCCTCCTTGCTTATCTCTATGGTTTCCTTACCCAAAATAAAGAGTTAGAAAAGTGGGTGATAAATCACTGAATGATTACTCTTCGAGAGGAGCTGTGACCAGCTAGTATCGTTTTCATGTCACTTTTCTTGTTTACCTCACTTTTTCTAACAAATTACACTTTTTATTTGAGCACAGGCTTGACATTTCTTGGACACCTATGTAAAAATTTACACAATATGTAAAAATAATCCCATGAGTTATCTCCTTTCCTGGGAGGGGAAAAAAAAAAAAAAAAGAAATAACATTCTGTAAATGTGAGGGGCTGCCCTACCTTTAACTTCCTTCCAACACTTAACACCAGGCCTACAATTGTACCATATCAGCACAGAGAAGCTGAAATACCACGAGCAGCCCTTCCATCTACTTTACACATTAAACCACGATTCAAGCAGAGTCCATTAAGGCATCTAAATGTGACTTACCACATGTGTTAATTGGGTAGGGAGGGGAAAAAAAAAAAAGAAAACACAGCCCTTGAATGTGGACATTATGTGTTCTCATTATTCAGACCCTCCTGATGCCACAATCTCCCACTTCTATAGTTTATAAATGTTTGATTTAAAATATAGCCATTTTATCATTTGTACCACATTTACCTCATCTTACCACTGTTCTGACTGGATGAGAAGCTAATGTAGCCTACACTGTCTGGTCAATTATTGCATGGACACCAGGGACCAATTAATGCCATCCATAAAAGCCTGAATCATTCTGTCAATTAACTAGAACTAACTATGTCATCAGATATATTACTGGTGAGCAAGTCTATTTGGTTGCAATATGTCTTGAAGGAGAGCAGTATCAAATGAATCACAATTGACTTGGACAACTGCTAGCATAATTTCAGAAGATGAAAAGACAAATGTGGTAGTTATTAGTGGTCCCCTGAGGAATTACAGCCAAGCAATTGTAATGTGCTAAGACTGTACTAGCAGGTGCCCACAGCAGAAACCAGGCAGAGGGTTAAATCAATATTTTCAATTTCTTGGGATCAATTCAGTGTTTGAACAAGATGGAAACTTGTTAGCAATTGGCAGAATGTGTAAATGAAAAGCCAAACTTCTTATTATTTGTTAAAAAGGAATCAGTGCTCTGCATCATGCCCTTGGCACAAGGTAATGCTTTCATGATCCAGTTGCTTGGGCATTCACTAAAAATCTAGCAGTTCTTACATTTTAATAGAGTGCAAAAGGTTACTTTAATACATGCCGAGCATTCAGGATCTTTAAAAATGATTGAAGTGTCAATAGGAAAGTTTTTGAGCTGTGACAACTGCATAGTTATTAACGATTAGTGCAAGAAGCAGAAGAAACCTTGATTGCTTTAGAAAAGTCTCACCAGGAATGCAGCTTGACATCCTCGGTACAACTTCACATTTATTCTGTTTCATGCAGGAGAACATTTGGATCATCAAGTGATCCTTTACCAATTAAACAAGAAAGGAAAAAGCCACCTTGCACAAATTGATTTCATTTATCACTGCTGGGTTTAAGGATGCCTGTAGCAGGACCTGAAGCACTGGCATCATATTCTTTACTTTTAACACAAAGGTGTAAAAGTGAACTGGTCCATCTTCGTATTGCTTTACAAAAAAAGGCACCTCCAGCCACCCTGACAACCAGGGTTTGGAAAATATACCTTATTTAGAGAGAGGAAGGTATAGCCTTAAAACAACACCTTAGACATGGCAGAGTAAAATCTCTGGGATCTGGAAGCAGAAAACTGGCAAGTAATGCTCTTGTATCTGGGGGAAAAAACCACATGATCTCAGGAAAAGCTATTTCCATGGTGTTCACCCAACTCTTTAAATCCACTATTTCCAACAGACCAAAACCCGTGAACCATTTTTCATGCTACAAAACTACAGCAATATTTATTAGACTAACAAAAAGAAAGCCCTGGTGGTTAATTAGAAAGAGGAAACTCAACAAAACTGTTCTGAAAAAGGCACCTACACTTCAAACATGAATACATTTCTCTCTGTGTTGGGCTGGTGTAGGAATTCTTGGAATTGTCTTTGGTGTTTGGACTTCAGCTCATGGGCACAGACAAGTGAAGAGGCAGGTGAAGCTCTTCTTTCACAACTGCTTGGCACAGAGAGACATCCTTTCCAAAATACTTGATTCTTTAATTGTGAAGATAACAATATTTACAACACTGAAAAAATGGCTCATCTGTCTGAAGAAGCATTTTCGCCCAAAGGGCCTCAGAGCACTCTAAAACACAGAGCAGGGAAATGATCCCTTGCCCAGCATATGGTCAGCCTGTGAACTCACTGTGAGAAAAAGTTATTACCAGCAACTCTCTAGATGCTGTTTTTAAATAACAGTAGCAGTCTTCACTGATACAAGCCAAAATAAAGAGCACTTGAACTTCAAGAAACTGCAAACCGTCTTAAATCTTTACATTAGTTGCTGCAGACGAAGTAGGAGATATTTCTCATTTTTCAGCCTTTTCACGGGAAAAGAATGGTGCCGAGTCAAATGAAATAATGAAAAAAAAAATAAAATCAAAATGGATTTCCCTATTTCAGGGTTGGCCCAGATAATCTATTGTCAGTGTCTAACTCACTGCAGCTTTTTCTGATTTGTGCAGTACATTTGTCAGGAAGACCTTTCTCTTGAAATGCATTTAGCACAACATGGGGGATACGCTCCACACCACAGGACGGCAGGTCCAGAGCAGGCAGACACACCACCAGTGTCAGACCATGAAACAGAGGGAACACAAAACATCGCACTGCTTCCTACCGAACTGGCCCACATTCATTACAAAAACAAAACCAAACCAAACAAACCAAACAAAAACAAAGCAACAACAACAACAAAAAAAAAACCAAAAAAACAAAACAAAACAAAAAAAAACACAAGAAAACAACGCAGTAGAGTAACGATATAGAGATTTTTTTTTTAAAATAATAACCCTGGGAAGATAAACCCTTTTACCCTAACACACAACCAATAGATTTTTCCCTGGCCCAGCCCCTTCTCTACCTATGCACGTGTGTCAGTAACAGCAGAGTTTTTGGCTCCCTGCACACACCCTCGGGTGAAACCAGGCTTTGTGGAGGATAGAGGGAATGTGAATTTCCTTATGCAGGCCCCGGGGAGCAGCAGAACCTGCGCCTTTAAGAAGCGCGGAGAACCAGCGCAATCATTCGAAACCAAGGTTCAGCAAACAGGAGACAATGAAATATGGAGTAACTTGAAACCAGCCCACGAGCTGCCCAAGAGAAACCTCCAGCTTGTCTGGCTCTCAGACACACCCTTGCAGCTCTTCTGGAAAGCTGGGCCCTGTCTGCAAGACAAGGAGCTGATTGATTCCGCCGTCGTCTGCGTCGTGCGCGCGTACAGCCCGAAGCGCGGCGAGGACCGAGGGACGGCCAGCTCAGCTGGCCGTGCTGACAGACCCCCGCTGTCTGACAGCGAGGATAGACTGAAGCGCAGAGAGGACAGAGGGACAGCCAGCTCAGCCACCAGGCTCTGCCGCCGGACAGCGCGCCGGGCGCGGAACAAGCGCCGCGATTGTTCCCCGCCAGACGCATCGGGAGCCACCGCGCATAACTCCAGGGCCTGCATGCCCAACTGCAGGACATGCTGGCAGCAGGACAGCAAGCTGGCTTCAAGTATGGTTAACATTTTATTCTGCTGAGACATTGCAGAAGCGGGGCTGGTTCATCCTCTTGCCACCAGCTCGCACACCTGCTGAAATGCCTCCTTCTCCCTGCACACTGAAACAGATCTCCCCCTTGGCAAAGTGGCTTTTTCCCCCCCTCTCCCATTTAGGAATTATCTTCATTATCTTCCTCTGTAACAGTCCCTGCGTTGTGGTTTCCACAGAATCTGAGTAAACAAAGTCAATCTTTGCAGACTGAACCTGATACGTCACTCCGTGCATCCGTTTGATTTCTTTGACGGCGTGATTTGTCTCAGAGTCTTTCTGGCTCTGACCCAGTAAATCTCACCAGGCTGGAGAAAACTCTGACTCTGGGTCTACATCAAAATTCCTGGTGAGTCATGTGCCAGAAGAACACAAGGAGAACACCTCTGCAAGTGCTCAGCCCAAGGTGATGGATGCAGGGGCTTTCCCATTTCATCACTTCTGAACCGAGTGCTTAAAAGCAAAATGGCATGACATGCACTTCAAACAGAGCAAGAATCGTGCTGTCTTTGTATCCACGTGGCAATCTTTCTGCTAAGCAAAGACATCAATCAATTCCACCACTGATAAAAGGGAGAAATTTTATGTCAGAGCCCATTCTGCAAACACGGAATTCAAACGCTGCTCTTGGATTTCAAACACAACAGAACTCACTGTTAATTAAAAATAAACTATATAAAGCTGTACACTAAATAAGCCTTAAAACACAAGGCTCATGAGACCTTTGAAATGTTTTGGGTTTTTTTTTCTTCAGAAATAGTAATAATAATAAAAAAATTACTGTATATTTATTTTGTGTATGAAAAAACATACAGCACGAAAATAATTGCAAGCTGCTTTACACACGGTCATTGAGCTTCTCATACAAGTTTTTCTGGCTTAAATATGGAGCAATTTCACCAAACACTGTAATATATAAGTCATACTGGTGTAAAACTGCAGTATGTATTTATCTATCAGTATTTATCAGATCTCACAGTATTATCAGATTTCACAGATTTTGGACTCATAATTTATAATCCCCATTAATACAATTTAGTAGGGAACCAGGAGTTCTTTAGCAGATAAACAGGACATATGGTTTTGGTCAAGCCAGAATTGAATTTTCAGGTCTTGGCTGGAAAAACTGAGCAAATCCTTAAGAAAATGGCAGCCCATGAATGTCATACCCAACAAGAAGAAATATCTGGCCAGAAATCCCCATGGACTTCATGACAGGATTTTATCTCTGGCCCTCAGTTATCCCTGCCCCAGAAATGAGTGACTTCTCCTCAAGCCGCCAGCAATGTCTCAACTTGATTCAGCAAAGCTCTTCTCACACAGTTAAAATTGGACAAATCCTGGAATAAAGGCAGGGTTTGAGGATCACATCACAGGCAGAAATATTTACACGTTGCACCTGCTTTCACATTGGTTTGAGTTTGCTGAATTCAGGGGACTTAGTGACAGTTTGATCCCGAAACAGGGAATCTGTTCCCTTGCCTCCTTGCTTAAGCCCTGTGCCCTACAGTAAAAAAAGGCTCCCCTCACAACATCACATTCACACCCGAAAGAACATCCGCAAAGAAAATAAAGGCAAGATTNTGCCCTCACAACATCAACCAGCAAATAGGTCTCCACATTCACACCTGAAAGAACATCTGCAAAGAAAATAAAGGCAAGATTCTCAAGCTTGCTGCTGCTACACATGATCTGTTATTTCTCATATCTACTATTATTATTAATATTGTTTTCAATTTGTTACTGATATATTTCTGCCGTGTAAAGAAATATACTCAAGTAAAAGGATTTAAGTATTTTGTTTCTAACGTGACTTGTTTGAAAAGCAGAATCCCAACTCTGTACACTCTTCTTCAACTGGAATTTCCCTCCCAGAGTGCTGTAAAGCAGAAATTGGCATTTTGCCATGATCTCTTAGTTTTGCTTGGATGTGGTGCTGCTGTTAGCTAAAACAAAGCTCCTCAATAGTCCTGATCATCTCTCAAAAAAGACACCAGAACCAGGAAAATCATTGCAGCTACATAACAATAAAAAAAAACCTCCTAAACACAACCATCTGTGGTCAATTTTATCTCTAACATTTAATTAGAATAGTAATAAAAATGTATCTGATTATTTACAATTAAAATCCAGCATGCAAGGTCAAAGTGGAACCTACTGCATCCAATATGCTGTAGCTTTGAAATCCTTTGAAAAGTTATTCATGCTGCTACAGAACTGATCCTGAGCCCGGCACACACTTTAGTTCATGCACTCAGTATACAAATGCTGGTTAATTCTTATTTTATACACAAGGCAGTGCCAGATTTAAACAAATGAGTTGCACATGATTTTGATGAGGATGCTGAATTGCTGCATCGTGTTTATGATGTACTGCAAGACAGTTGTGTACAGCCTCAGTGATTTAGGCTTAGCATTATAAATATTATATTCTTATGTTAGATAGGAGTACATCAATGAAACCTATTCTAATTCTAAGGCAATGAAATTGTCTGCCTGGGTTATTCGTGGAGATAGGAGTCCAACCACTTTTGGAGTCATGCAGATTTTATGCTTATGCAGAAGAGGTGACTTCCATAATCCATAATTATAGGTGCAATACCATTCGCTGAACAACACGGCTTTTCAAATTGAATTATAAACCCCAAACGTACTTAGCTAATCGGATCAATTGCAAGTCACAGCAAAACACATTCTAATTTTCAAGGCAGATGAAATTTTGCCACCTCTCAGCTACTGTGAGAGACAATGTCAGGTGAAAAGGAAGAGAAAACAGACAAGCATGTTTTCCAGGAACCATTACAGCAAATTTTATGACTGTGTTTGCAGACATGTTCCCTGCAGATCTTTGATTTGCTAAGGCGGCTTTTATCTTGCTGAGCCTCTGCTGAGCACCAACCACCATTTCGAGGAAGCAACAATGCCTTTTCTGACAGGTCCCATTCTCCTTTCTCGCCCCACAAATGCAACAGGCCAGCCCTCAAAAGCCCCTTTATGAATTTTCAGGGACGAAACAGAATTTCTACATAGAGAAACACAGGTTCAATCCCAAAACAGCCCCTGAAAGGCCCTGCTCCAGCCACAACTGCTGCACTTACTCGCACAGAGCTGCAGCAGAGACTGAAATCAAGTCTTTCCTGGAGCAGGGACTTGCTCCAGCACCCTGACTTTGCCCCTGTTCTCCTCATAGCTGTGCTGCCAGCCCAGCTCTGTGGCATCTCCGCTGGGTTCACGTGCTGTGACTCTGGATCATCAAACCCTTCTGGCCTCCCTTGTGGATTTTTTCTGTCATACAAACCCCACTCTCTTCTCCTGCAGCGGTGAGTTCTTTCAGGTGAGCACCATCTCCTCCCTGTGGCGTGCAGTGATGAGTATAATGAAAAATAAAGCTTAAGAGTACTGCCAGATAAGTCACATTTTCAGTGTTTCAGCTACCTATGGAGCCACCAGAACGTGGGATATACAGCACCCCTCCCCAGAGGCCTGAGGTAATTCTGCTTTGGTTGCACACACACAATCATTCATGTGAATGGTCTTGAGGGTATTCCGAGGAAAAAAGGCAAAACTGAGCCCAAAACAACCGGTTTGGAAAGGCTCATATCAATACTGCAGTCAATCTGCTGTAAATAGAAGGCATAAATTAGTCTATACAATAATCACCAGTTTGTTCTACAGTTGTGTTTCCTTTTGCTGTAAACATAATCACAAAAGCTCCTGATGACGCAGCAGCTGCAAAATGAGCTGCTCGAATCCCAGCCACAGCACATTCTCAGGTTGACCCTCATAAGGAATTAAGTATCATATTATAATTGCGTAGCCACAATATTATTTATTATTCGCAACATTCACAGTCCCTTTGAAGTGTCAGTTCCATGGTAGCGGCTGTTTAAAAACACAGTTTCTCAAAGAGCTTGCTTAGCACAGAAAATCAGAGACTACAGGTAGGTGTAATGGGCTGGTGAAAGGCACAGCAGAGAGGTAAGAGCAACCCAGCAGCTGTGCCACATAAAGTAAACTAGTATTTCCCTCTTTTCAAATAAATTTTGGCACACATAGGAGCAGGCAAATCAAAGTAATTCAAACACTGCCAGAGCCCTATTGACTTCTATATACAGTGTGCTGCTTCTCTGGGAAAAAAACTGAATTTCCTCTAAAACACTCCACAGCCTCCAAGGACAGGGAACGTGCCCCGCCACCACCCTCCCTCATCTCTAACAAACAGAGGATGTAGGGCTGGGAGAAAGGAACTGAGCAAGGAGAGGATCCTGAGGGAGGACAGACAGGTGGATGGTCAGGAACAGAACAGCAAGGAGACCCCCGTTGTACAAGGGCACTGAAAAGCAAAATGGTCCCAAACGCAGATGAAGTGCCAGGTCTGAACAAAGCCCAGCGAGGGCAGCGTCTCACCCCTTACCAAAGGAGGGCAAATGCAGGAACAGCTCAAGAAAGTTCTCCTGAATTCAAATAAGTTGTAGCTCAACTGTGCCCTGAGTCAGAATCCTCTGGATATAACAGGAAATTCTTGCTTTCTGACCCCATATAAACATACAGCTCCCACTGTATCTTTCAAAGGGGTTCACAGGTGCACTAGAGCTTGTCCCCAGAGCTAGTGCCTTTTGCTTGTTTGGAGCATCTCACCTAAACCTTAAACTTGCTGCAGAAAAATCAGGGAGCAGCTGCTCCTCATTCACCTTCAGACTTCAGCCCTGTCTCCCATGAGTCACCACTCCTGGACCAAAGAGATGCAGTCCACTGAGTCACTGCTTGGGCTGAAGCTGTTCTCAGGAAAATCCTTTGATCCTCCTTGTTACACTCTTTGACTCTTATCCAGGTCTGCTGCTCTCCTTTTTGAGTGAGGGAACTGAAGTGCACAGAGTATGCAGGGCTGCCCTGGCTTCCACACACAGCTCACTGCTGCAGCCCCAAGGAAAAGCCAGGCTTCCAAAAAAAAAAAAAAAAAAAAAATCCTGCAGTGCTGCCACAAAGATTCTAATTTCTATCATCTAATTAAATGTAAGGCTAAAAATGAAATAGTCTCTTGCCAATTTTATTTAATTCACCTTTAAAAAAAAAAAAAAAATGTTTGTTTGCTTACTTGCAAGTATGGGAACATTAGCATGAACTGGAGTGTTTCAGGTTTTGAAATGTGAAGTCCTCTCCCAGTATCTTTTGAAGTTTTATGGACTGCCAGACACGCAGAGACCGCATGCTGAGTAACACTGCTGTTCAGTGCTTCAACAAACAGCCAAACGGGAGTTGAGGGGACAAAACAAGTTTGACTCCAAGTGCCCTCCTCAGTACGAGCAATCGCTCAGGAATTCTCTGCATACATCCAAAAACCACTCGCACACAAGCTGATGCTCGTTTCCCGTGCCACAGCTCACACGTGTGTGTGTGTGTGTGCCCAAGAGGGGTTCAGACCTTGCAGAGGATGGGAGGCAAACCCAAGAACCACGGGGCTGGTGGCTGAAGTGGCTCTGACCCCCCCAGACACAGCACAAAGGATACGGCCAAACCCCTGGGAGACATCGTGCCTGCGCTTTTAGGGCAAATGCTAACAAACATCAAGTATTTTCTCACAGTAGCTGACCTGTGTGCAATATTTTATGACTCATGGAAAACTTGGAACAGCTGTAAGGAACAGTCAGTAAATTTAAGCAAGGCTGGAGTGGGTCAGCAATTGTGCTGAAACAAAAAGCTACAAACCTGAGTGATAAATTGCATGACATGCCCATAATGGAAGGCTTGAGGCTGCTGCTGCAAAGGATCACCCATGAAGACAGAACCACTGGACAAGAGACAAAACCAACATATTCCTATGGATTTAACCATTTTATTGCTTCTAACTAGTCCTGCCTAGCTTTCTGTATCATAAATTGCAAGGATTTCAGCTGAATTTTTTTTATGATTGAAAGAATTTCACATTTGCTTGAATTTATTACTAACTGACATCACGATTTCAGCAATTCATAAATTTCCACACTGGTCAGCAAACTATGACCCACAGAGAAAATGTTACGCTGACCTCACTGCAAGAGCAGTGCTAAGACTAAGAGGACACAGAGTTATCAGTATCTTAGATACTTTAGATGGCTTTTAGATGGATTCTACTAGTTGAAAAGTAAGAATGATGCTCATAAGTAAATGCTGGGCTATGGAAAATAGTTTAAAAATTGAGTCTCTATACTGTGGACAAATACATGGGATAACAGCTCCTTGGGAGAGAGGCTAAATAAGAATAAATAAGACACAATCTATGCATCTAGAGTTTAAAAATACTAATTTTCTATTATTCAGACTGCAAAAAAGAAATTTATACCGAGAGAAAGTTGGGTGAAATTAAATAATCCAAGCAAAATTCCCAAACTCCACAATGAAGGAACATGGTAAGACTTTTAGCATTTGATTTCATCTAGTCCCTTGAAAACTTAAGAACTCCTATCCTGCCTCAGTCAGCAGCTCCTCACGTTTAATAATACCCTGATTCTGTTAGTTACAAGCCGAGTTTTATGGCAGGGAGAGGGAAGGAGATCTAAAGGCTTTCCAGCCCAGGAAGCCACCACAGGCACTTTATTCTGAGTCACATCCCAGCCATAAATAAAGGTGATACTTCCAATCACTGAGAGCACAGATGCTCCAAGCGACAAAGCAGCCAAACAATGAAGCAGAGCTCTCTTGGGGGACTGGGGACAGAACCATCCTCATCCTCGTAGATGTGCAGGGAGAGGGAGCAGCTCCACCCCAGCTCCCACCAAAGGGCTGAGCACCCCACTGCCCTTTCAAAAAGGTTTATACCCATTGAATTATTTTAATTTAACGTGCCAGGAGAGAGCTCAGCATCGAGTTTTCCCCTTTCTTGCCTTGTTATATTTTGCAATACCTAACGTTCCATAATTGATTAGATGCAATTTGTCCCAGCTGTAGCCACAAGGTTCTGCAGGTCCACTTTGGGTGGAGAGGCAGTGAAATTAGAAATGCTGAGACCACCAGTGCAATTCAGTGAATACGTCTGCCAAGAAGGAACCAAAGAATTAATGCACTGGAGGCTAACCTTTCAGGAACAGGGCAGGTTTACTCTGAGCATTAATTCTGCAAGTAATGAGGTTGTGGTTTTTGGTTCCGTCTTTAATAGTCTTCATCATAAAAGCACTACAGTTAATATCCCATAATCAGTGCTTTCTGATCAGGAGGGTCCAATAAGCAATTTTCCATCACATACTGGAACTCAGCTACTGCTGCAATCTGAATGACACAAACAAAACAATGCTGCAGTCTACTTCTAGCAACAGGGAACACAGACAAAGCAGTTTCAATATTCCAGCTGTGGAGCCATTTGAGGGTCTAGCCACATCTTCCATTAAAATTAGCAGCCAAAAAGTCTAGTTTGTTTGAGAGTCTTCCTCAGTTCGAGTTTTCTTAGCATGTACAAACATCATCTTTTATTGTTGCTGAGCAGTGGTGACTCCCTCGCTACCACTCTTGGTTCAGAAAAGTAAAAGTATTTCAATTTAACGCAAATTAGTTTTTTATCTGTTTTCCTGGAAAAACCATTGGAAAAAACCAGTCTGAATTAAAATCAGTTCAGCAGGAAAGTTCAATTTTATATCCCCTCCTTAAAATTAGCGTATACGGTTATTATTAATTTCTGAATCACACCATGTGCTCTTTCCTACAGTAATTGCTAACTGAAGTCAACAGCAGTACTGTCATCCATTTTAATGGGCTGGGATCACGCCACAAGACACAAAATAAAGACACTTTTTGTTTCGAAATGCTCAGGATCAAAACAAGAAAAACACAAGAGACACACTGGGAAACCCAAAGGGATGAATTACTAGGAATTTAATTTCTCATTTATTGCTAATATTATTGTTGACTCGCTTGTTAATGTAATGTAGCACTTACATTAAGGGATCTGTGTCAGAGTGACCCACTAATGATGATTTGTATCTGCTGCCAGGGTAGGCAGACATAGGAGAGACTATTTCGGTGGTGTTCAGGGGCTATTTCCCTGTCATTCAGGGGATTTAAGGCTCTTAAGCAGTTACAGGCTTGTTTATTTTTTAATAATTAGAGCTGGCTGAATTGTAAGTCAAAGAAGACAGGCAGGATAAGGGGCCTCTGCTCTCTATAGAGCAATTGCTGCACTAAAGAGGAGGCAGGAGGTACAGGGCTGGCTTTCCTCCTCCCCAAGTTCCTTGCACAGCCGCATCCCTCTGCAGGTAGGGCAGCCCCTCACCACCCAGGCACAGTGAAACCCGGGATTTCCTGAGCCCCAGCCCTCTCAGAGAGTCTGGGACTGGCATTTACCCCTCCAATGGCAGCCACCAGAGCTCCCTGCTGCAGGTTGCTGTGTCAGGCACCGTCAGAGGGATGCTCTCGGCCTTGTGCTCAGCGAGCTGCAGGAACTGGGCTGCCACAGCAGCACAGCCCGGGGCAGGGAGCTCCCTGCCTGCAGATCTTGTACTTTTTGTGCCGTGCTGACACATCCTCGCAGCTCGGGGAAGCCCTGGCAGTGGGTCATGGAAGGGAAGAGATCATGGTGGGGAGAGGGAGGAACGTAATCTTTGCATTACTCGAGTAGACTCATAATGGGATCTAACAAAGCCACAAATACCGGCAGAAAGTGAATTTCAAAACAAAGCCCTACAGCAGATATATCTTGCCTGAATGCAAGCATCAGGTGGTGGGGAATGCCCTCTTCTGCCAGAACAACCTGCACTCCACTCCCTGTGGAGGGCTCACTTGCACAGCTGGTGTGCATGGGCCAAGAGAGAGTCAGAACAGCCAGGCTGTTCAACACCTCTGCCACCACGTTTGTTCATTTTTGGGGTCAGTGATACTGACTGCACACACTTAGGAACACCAGTTTGTAAGAAGGGGCAAAACCAACTGCTTGTCATGGCAGGCGTGGCCTGATGCACAGGGAAGAAGGCCCTAATTCCAGTTTGGATTGGTTTTGTCTGCTTGCTTTTCCAAACTCGCTTTCCACCTAGGGAACTGGTATCATTTCCTGATGGCATCTGTAACCCTCTACTACAACCAAGCATTCGTGGACACCAGCCTGTTCAAAATAGGCACAACTAAAAATATTCGAGTGGCAAATAAACAACTGCTGCTTTTAATCACGAGTGATGTTTCTATCTGTGCAAGTGGGTGTAAAATTCTTCTGTTATTAAGGCAAAGCAGTGAGGAACCAAGCCTGTGGCTCGCTCATGTTATCCTGTCTCCCATCCTTGGCCTCCCAGCATGTCTGTGAGAGCCAAGACCAGCAACACATCAACAACTCTCCACCCCTCACATCTGGGTGTTTGTTTGTTTCCCAGTCAGGATCACAGAGAAGCCCTCCTGTATCTGTAGCAAACACTGGAAAGGAGAACCAGGCATGAGATATTACCCAGGCCCTTGCAGGGCAGATGCAGACCCGCAGCATTTCTTGCTGTTCCCTAGCTGGGCTCTGCCTTTATCCACTCCATCTCGGACTATTTAGACTGCAGGCCCAGGGACCACCTACTGTGTTGCATGTTTCTACAGTCTCCGGAACAAGACTTCCATTTTTGCTCGTTCTCCCTAGGCTAGACCATAATAAATATGATTACTTGAACAATAACACACATTAATAATCGTTGATGCACTGCTTGAATTTTCCTTTGAAATGCAATCTGTGCTCTCCTCCCTCTCAGCAGTTTAATCACTGGCTGAACTTTCTCAGTTAACTGAAAAGTGCCATAGGTAAGATTTCCCCCCCACACACACTATCAGCACTTTCAATCTTTGTGTAATTTAAAGCAAATATATCTTTCTTTGTGAATGCAAATAAGCCCAACTATTGGGGCTTTTCTTTGTGGCTTCTGTTTTTGTTTTGGGGTTTGTTTTTTTTACTTTTCTGAACTTTTAAGTTATTCTTTTCTAACAGCAACCTGCCTGGCAGCACTAAAGCAGACATGACATAATTCTGGCTGTTAATGGCTTCCTAACCCTGGCTGTCAGCTCTCCCAGTCAGCGAGTGCTCTCAGAGCCTCTCATGCCTCCCAAACTCACCGTGCTCCTGTGCTGGGCCTAAGTAGAAGAATGAGAGAAGAGTTTAGACTGGAGAGGACCTTTCAAGCTCATCCAGGCCAACCTCTCCGCAGTAAGGGATGTCCTTAAACTAGATGAGATTGCTCAGAGCTCTGTCCAACCTGGCCTTAAATGTTTGCAGGAATGGGGCATCTACATCCTCTCTAGGCAATCCGTTCCAGAGTTCTACCACCTCGTTGTGAGGAACTTTTATTCACAGTTAACCTCACTCTCAGCTTTCCAGCACGTGGCTGCGCGCTGGGTCCATGGGGCAAGAGTCATCACCTTTTGGGCGATGCAAAAAAAAAGAAAAAAAGAAAAAAAAGAAAAATCTGCGTTGTTCCCAGCCTGGCTGCCATGCTGGGAAGAGGAGGAGAATCAACCAAAGCCTCCCTGGGCCTGGAAAAAGCCCCACTCCCAGAGCTGCTGCCCGTGCCCCTCCGTGCAGCAGGGAAAAAGGGCCAGGCCCCTCCAGGAGGAAAAAAATCCAGCATTTGAGCTGGCTGGGCTTTAGAGAGGGATCTTCCTCGCACAAAGAGCTCCCGTCACCTTACTTCACCATGATTATTTCTCAGATGGGGTGGGAGACGGAGCGGAGCCCTGCTGTGCCAAGCACAGAGATGATCCTTTTCCCCAAAGAGCTTACAACTAAGCATAACACTGAAAAAAATCCCATTATTGACAGATTAATGGCAATCTGTCAGGGCAGCCGCTCCTATTAGGAGTTTCTTGAGCAGAAAAGTACTACAGGGTCCTTATAATTAGCTAAGGATACCTGAACTGATCCAAAAAATGCAACAGTCAAAATTAAGGACTCACCTCCACGGTAATACGACACTGAAATCGTGAGTGTGGGATGAGTACATGGGAACATTTTAAACAGAATGCACAGATGGGTAACCCCAGGGAAGAGGTCAATGCATAGATTTCTTTTGTGGACCTGATAAAAACACGCAGCATATATGATCTAGAACTGATGTTTTAAAATAACCTCTGGGGATTTTCCTCTTTCAACCCAGTTCACTGAGTTAGTTTTAATATTATTGTTAGAAAAACAAATCACTGACAGGCTGTGAGTTGGGTAGGTTTGCTTTTTTTTTAAATTATAGTGCCACCTCACACATATTTGTGAAAAGAAAATTTTCCTCAAATTAATTCTACTTTTGCTTGACCATCTATAATTCATTCATGATTATTAAATATTGGCCAAGCACACTGCTAAACTTCCTGAGTCACAGAGCTTCCCTAATTACACGAAGTTAGTATAGGAAAGGTCATAAGTATTTGTTCTGCACATACAAACGACATCCACACATGGGTCTCACAACAGCCTAACTACCCCTGCTCTCTCTCCCAGCTGCCATCCGAGATGGAGGAGCCTTTTGATGGCCAATACAATATTTGACAGGGCTGGCTCTGAGATGATATCTAAGCACGTGTCAAGAAAGACTACCAGAGGGAGCTTCAGGAAAAAAACAAAAAACAAAACAAAACAAAACAAAAGAAAAACAACAAAAAAAAACCAAAAAAAAACCAAAACAAAAACAAAAAAAACCCCCCAAACAAACAAACAAAAAAACCCCAAAACAAAACCACCACCAACTTCTATGCTCCCGTGGTGTAAATGGGCACACACTCATGCAGGACAGTGAAAAATCACACTGATTTACATGATGTGAGCATCTGGCTCTTTTCCAAGAGTAAGGACTTACTGCCCAAGGGCAAGAAACAGCCCATGACATTATTTCACATGGGCAGATGATTTCCCCTGCATTATTTCTGTGTAGCTCCCTTCTCCCACCCCCAGGAAGGAAGGCTTCTGACCTCAGCTTCAAATGGAATTATTCAGATCAAAATGAGCTTGTCCATGTTAAAGCCCAGAGAACTACAGCCGTGCCATCAATGTCTGCCCTTGAGCATTAAGACTTCTGAATTTTCACATATTTATTGTGACCAGACCTGCTCCTTACACAAACACCAGGATACACAGAGTGTTTAGGTCTAATGCTGTGGTCCTGACATAAAAAAATCCACCCCAAGCACTCAAAACTCTATTTCAATACTGCATTAAGCCATTCATTACAGATTTGTAAAACGTGTCTAAAAGCAAATGTCGCAGAATGAAGAAAACTCTTTTGGAGAGAAACGTAAAATAAACGCATTTTCAGTAGTTTAAGAAAGACAATCATTACAAAGTACTTCCTGACCAATAGGATGAAATTAGTTTGTTAATATGAGAAGATGCTTGGAATTAACCAAAATCATATGACGGAACACAAATGGAGCAAATTCTACTTCTGTAGAAATTAAGATCCGTAAATTGTTGAAATGACAGCCGTTGCTACTTATAGGAATCTATTTATGGCTTATGCATTGCTTAAAGAAACTTCCAAAGCTGGATAAACTGTTCCAGATTCCATACAGTTAATGTCTTCTACCAGAAAATGTCTATTTCTGATGTTTTTCATTGACACACACTGATATACATTATGCCATTAGAAAAAATGGCAGCTTTGTCTGTACTTAATAACTACAAGGCGTGGGTACGAAACAGCTAAAGCATAAAACCCTAAGGACAAGGCTTCATTGTAAGCATTAAATAATTATTACAATGCAAAATTAGTCAGAGTAATAGCTCTGTTTCACTTCAAGCCATGTGAGGTCTGATCCAGAGCTGAATTTACTGTCAACTCCAGTTACAATGGCATTTCACACTGTACTTTTTGCTTATCATTAAAGGGACAAAATCCATTTTAATTTTTAACCATCCCTTTTCATTTATTAAATCCAGTTGCTGATGATTAGTATTTTTAGACTTCAGACTTACCACGGTTTTGTTTGAAAGTGTATTCAAATTTCTTTCTTCTTATGTGAAAAGCTCTTTACCATAAGAAATTGACTGCACAGGGGAGAAACTGTGGGGTTTCTGTCTGACTTCCCCCCAAAGTGACAAATAGATACTATTAGGAGTTTTAAAATTAATAATTTTGAGAGGAAAATAATGTTCTTTCAACTACCCATTATAATTCTTACACAATAGGGTCTTGCAGCTGGCACCATACTTTCAAATAATGCCTACATTTAAATTCAGTCAGCCTCTATATTTGCCAAAAGAAACCTGCAACACGAATTCTCCTTGGTAGAGGAGCTGCGGAAATGATTCATGAAAAACGCTGCATTAAGCTGAATGTTAGCATTGAGAAACCAGTTACATACCTATCTGATTATTGTTTATATTAAATAGCACCCCCATTTCAAAGCCAAGTGCAGAACCTCGCTGTGCTAGATTAAAAAATAAAAAAAAACCCAACCAAATAAATAAATGAATAAATACAGCAATTGTCTGGGCCTCCTACTCCTGCCACAGCTATGGAATAGAAAAGCCCACAGTGAAAACAAGGCAGAAAAATCCTGTCAGGATCTGCCATGTGTGGCCCAGCACCCAAACCCTATAGTGGAGGGTCTTGTCCTCCTGAAAAAACCTTTTCCTGGCAGAGAGTAAACTCTCCTTTTTCCTGGCGTATACAGACCCAAACAGGGCGACAGCTGAAACGTGTGTCATCCTAATGGGTTCTGTCACAGCTGGGCAAAACACAGCCATGTTAGAAAGCATTTATCAAAGATATGACAGGGCTTCCCAATTATGCTGCCTTTCAACCCACTGCTTAATAAAAATGTGCAAAGTGATAGAATGCTTTACCTCATCAACATCACCGGCAGCCTCAGACCTTCTTCGGGGAGCAGCTACTCAAAAGTAACTCGACTGAACTTCAGAGTCATAATTACACAAAGTGGAGGGATTCAAAGAAAAACCCACCTGCGCAACGAAATAATTATGTCAACCCATTTATCTTCAAAGCAAGCATTTCAGCTTTGATAAAGTTGCTCGCTTTCCTTTCCCGAGATGGGCGCCTTTGCTTTGTGTCAGTCCCCCTTGCAGGAAAGGGGAGCCTGGCCTGAGCAGGGGCTGGAGAAAGACAATTCAGCTGGATTTACCACCCAGGCCTGAATGGAGCTTCCAGCTCTACTCAGTGTTTCAACCTTAGCACAGATAGGAGTAAAGAATACACTAAGTTTTCAGAAGCTTGCTGTGAACACCACCCTTTACACCCTCTGCGGTCCAGAGTTTCCGCGCTGATTTGATTCTTCAGCAGGAGCTGCAGAAACTCATGTGCCACCGAAAGACACTGAGGAGTCCCCGCTAAACTCAGCTACAGAAACGAGCCACCCCCTCTCCAAGCACACGCCAAACATTGCTCAGTTTTCCCACATAGGCAAAAAAATCTCCTCCAGGAGTCTGCAGATTTCAGTGGAACCAGGAGCTCACCGACAGAGGTTGGTTTCGACAGGCTGCAGGTCACCAAAGGGTGCAAGAGCATGGCTAGCATTCGTTTCTTGGAGGTTTTCTGGCTGCCTTTTGGGATGTGAAATGACCTCAGCTACAACCTTGTGTGCAGCAGTTGTTTGTAAAGCTCAGGTTACTGAGGTGGCACAGCAACGTGCTGTGAGCATCTTTGTCAAGGCAGGTCCTTTTTACTTCTTGCTTGTTAATGGATTCAGAGGTCTACATTTAAGCAATTTTGTAGATATATATTTGCCTTTTGGGTCTGAATGTAGCTGTTACTGCAAATATTGGCTGTGATTTAAAGTGCTAAGGAATACAGCACATGAAAAATCTGATTACCATAGTTTTTAAATATGAAGAACTCCACTGCTTACAAGTACCCATGTGCTTCCTTATCCAGCAACTCTGTGTGCCATAGACATCTTTCTTCTGTCTGTTTAGTATCAAACTGGAGTCAAGAACCATAACACCAAATACCCACTGCTTAAGCTCCAAATGCTTTCCATTTCTCTCATGACCATTTCACACCCTGTCTTCTACTTACAGCACAAAAATAAAGTCAAAATCCATCAAATTTTCTTCTCCAGTCCCGTATTTTTTTATTTAACTGTTTCTACACACAGACTTGCATTTGCCTCAAAGTGAGATATCAGTGCAAGAAACCTAAACAAAAAGTGCCCCTCCCTGGGCTTTCATTTTTTTCCCTTGGCTCCTCTTTCCCAAACTCAGCCTATTTGCAGATCCAAGGATCCACTTTTTGTCCCTCCACACCACAGCACTTCAGCCTCCACCACAGCCCTGGTAACTTAAGTTTCTGAACCCGGAGGGCCGATGCTGTGAAATAAAATCACCTGACTGATTCCTCCCAGAGCTCCTAATAAACCCCAACACTCACTGAGTGCTCAGGCACACACACCCCTCTTTATTAGGCCCAGTGGCTTTATTTTTCAGGCAGCATGTCAGAGCCCCCACACAGAATTTTGAACATCCGAATCAAACAGTTACTTCTTTGGCAAGAAAAAATTGATTTGAGCCTCCCTTTCCAACAGCTTGTTGATTTCGTCTGGGTTCTCCAGGGGTATTCCAGCTAAACCATGCTTGGCACAGGTGTTCAGTCCCAGCTACCTGAAGGGACCTCCAGCAGAGCAGCAGCTACCCAGACACAGGATCGCTGTGTCAAAAATCAAATTCAAATTCAGATTTGAATCGTGCAGAGTGGGCTCATGCATACAGCATTCTGGTACCCACAATTTGGATGGAATGCCATTGCAAACAACCCGTCGCCTCAGTTCAGCCTTCCGTGGCCACACAGTCTTGCCTGAGAGTGGTCTTTTTTCCATTATTCTATATGTCAAATAAAATAAACCACCCTCACAGCTTTCAGGACTATGTGAAATCCTGGCTCGTGACTTGCCAAAACAGAACAGTAAGAATACATGCAAAAAAACTCCTTGTCAGCACTCTCCCGACTGCAGTGGCTACAGGCCAGATTTTTCATGATACAATTCCCCAGAGGAGCTGCTTTTCTGGCCACAGCCTCACCTCGCCTCTGCAGAAGAAACTCCAGGGAGCTGCACAGGTGAATCTGGCTTTTCATGTGTAACCTGCTATTACGTTTTTGTCCACAGAATTTTGTTCTGTATTTCAGCACCATTCTTCTTAACAGCCCGTAAGGACAATTTTCTACAAGGAAAGCTCTTATTAGGCTTTATATCAGTGACCTTAGGTTATCTTTTATAGTTTAATCTACACCACCTTAGAAATCAAGCTTTGCCTGTGGTGGCCAGCCCATCAATTCATTTGATTGTCCAGTACAACTTTCAACTCTCACAAGCAATTTGACAATTGCAAGTATTTTGCCCTGCATATTATGAAGTCTAGTGCTGCAAAAATAATAAGAGCTGGAATTACACACAGCACTGGAAGTCGACTCATTTAACCATGAATTCTCAGGTCACTTAGGTGTTTCAATAACAGGCACGCTATAGGCCAAGCTGTCATATTACTCTTATCACAAAAATGTCATGTGCCTGTTCCCTAGCTTGCACACACGCCAGACTCCCATCAAACCTTCCCTAACTCCAAGGATACACAAGCAAAATACATTATTTTAATGGATGGTTTCATAAACAGCAGAGCCCTTAGAGCCCCTAAACAGCGCTCTCAAGTCATTTACTACGGTTTGTAATTTATTAATAGGGATACATGAATCTTCCTTGAGGGGAAGAACGGAAGAAGCCAACTTAGCCCGCTGGAGGCACAGACCTGGATTCTGCTCCCGGTGGCTTGTGCCTCCAGCAGGTGAGAAGAGGGGGTACCCACCTTACCCTCTCAAGGCCCCTTGCTTGGCCATCCTGGGGTCAAATGCCGACACAGGCTGGAAAGTTACTACCCCTGAGACCCTGCTGCCGCTGGGAACCGGGGAGGAGGTGCTGGGATGGGGTGCCCAGGTGCCCTCAGCGAGACCCAGGCTGCCAGCAGCGACGACAGCTGCAGCTGGCAGCATCAAAAAGCAACAGAAACGGTCACTGACCGTAGAGCACGGGGTTCACGGAATGTGAGGAATCTGCGAAATGTCGCGTGGCCGCACGAAATCGCAAAATAAATCATAAATAAATAGAAAACAATTAAGAAGGCCGCCTGGCCGGGCCGGAGCGCCGCCTGGCCGGGCTGCACCCACGCAGGGATGGCCTTACCACCAGACACAATTTCTCTCCCACTTTCTCCTCCTTCAGCCCCAGCCTGGATCACACCACGTGCTCGGGTGGGTGGGAGCAGGGACAGGCTGGCTCAAACGTGACTTCAGGACTGTTTGCACGGCCCGAGTTTAGCAACCCATAACAATATCTCAAATCCTTCTCGTTGCCTGTATTTGAAGTCAGCTTTCCTTCTTGCTGCTTTTATTTCTGCTCCTAATCTGCGGCTCGGAGCCAGTGAACTCTGAGGCCTCACAACATTCTATAGTATGGGGTTAACCTGCAGTAGCTCCTTAAATTACACAGATGGTTAAATACAAAGAGAAATGAGCAGGTACAGAAAAGCCAGTCTGAAAGCAGATTGTGAACACTGCATTGCTTTCAGCAAGTTCAGTTCGCTTCCGATTCTGACCTGATTCTTTTATAGATTTAATGAATCTGTCAGGCTGATACCATGAAATGGGACAAGTGAGCAGTCAGTTTTGTTGTTCAGGCTTTGTTTTCATGTTTCCAATTAAAAACAAATAAACAAACAAAAAAAAAGAATCCAAGTGATTAATGGGAAACATTAACGTGTAAGAATGCAACAGCTTTTAAACATACAGACGATTTCATCTGAGCAAGAATTTTCACTGGAAAAGACTGAGGTGAGCTCACAACTTTCAACCAAAGTTCTGTGCTTCAAAAAAGTTTAATTAAAGTTGGTGAGAGTTGTCACAATTTACACAACTCCAGAGACTGGCTTTACTAGAATGAATTATTGATGTCTCACTTTCATAAGTGAATGACTTGCAGAAACCAGCACAGAGTACGTCCCACTGCTGCAAGATGTGCAGACTTAATGCAGCTTTGGAAAAGCGAGCCAACTTCTCTCTCTGAATCGCACATCAACAAAAACAAGACTGTAAAAGACAGAGTTGCTTTGGAAGCTGATCAGTCTTTAAAGCATTAAAAACAACTTCTATACCTGAACCCCGCTGATATTTCTGTGGTCTTAGAGCTGGATTTCCTGTTTTCAGAAGTTTTTCTCTTCCCTGCTAATTGACAGAGGCTGGACATCTATTTCAGTGGAGCTCTGCCAGTTTACACAAGCTGAGGATGTGGCCCATATTTTTATAAAGGGAGGTCCTTTCCACTGTTTTGCCATCTGCCAAGCTCTCCTTTAAGCTAATTAAATAACGTCAAGTTCTAGCAGGCTTTTTCAGGCCATTAGAGTTTTCCATTACTGGACCCCTAAGGGTACCTATCAAGTCTGCCTTCAGGAGAACTGAGACGTGGATTCAAAGGTGCTGACAATGCTAAGCGCGTTTCTAAACGCTGGAAAACACCCGGAGAGTTTTGACACTCTCCACAGAGAGGGGAGTTTCTGGAGGATCTGTGAACGTGCCGAACAATCTTGCACACTCAGAGGAAGTGGGGGATTGACTCCAAGCAGCTGTTGTTCCCAACCACGTCAGTGACCAAGAGGGTTAGCACTGAGAGCCTGTGTGGCAGCCTGAAGGTGCAGGCAGCTTGCTCTGGACAAACACTGAGGCCATTTATCACACTGAATTTTTATCCCCACTTCAGCAGCCCTTTTGTCGCCAGCCTCACCCACCCCTTTGGTCTGGCACCTCCTCAAGTTGCTCTGCCCACCTCCCCTTCCCGTAGTCCCTGAGACACATAAAGGAGCAGTTTCTCCCCGTAACCAAGGGTGTCCTATCATTCACGGCATTTTCTCTTCCTCTCTGCTACCCGCATGATAAACCCACTTACACTACTGGTCCTAAAACAGACCATCAACAGCCGGAGATTGTCTCATCTTGTGAGCACAAGAGCAGCTACAATGGAGCCTTTATCCTGCCTGCAGACTTCCAGCACTGCTATAATTCAAATACTCCTAATAACGATGGTGAATGTGGAATAGCATGAGCGGGACATTAACACGAGCGGGGAATAACCATCTATCAACCAGAAGCTCCACAGGAATAATGGACTACACCAGCAGCACTGGCAGCATTTGCACGCTTCCTGCTTTTTATCCTGAGAGAGCCCAAAACCCTTGCTTGTATCTGTGGAGAGACTGTTTCAAACACGTCATGTTGAATGAAGCCTTTTTATCGAGATGCAGCAGCCCCACATGCCATCCAGGGCTGAAAGGGAAAATGACCTCTGCCAGCTGAAACTGTCACTGGGAAAGGGAAAGGAGGCCATGCATGGTGGCGTGGCTGAATGACAAGTTCTGCTTTCTGCTCTGCCTAGGATAAAATGAGAATTACCCTAGTCTAGATCAGCCTCTCATCCACTCTGCTGCCAACTAAGAGGGGAAAAAAAAAAGAATAAAAAGAAAAAAAAAGGCAACAAACAAACCACAACAAATCAAGCATTAATGAGCAGGAAAACTGTTCTTCTCTACATGGCCTCTCATGCAGTACCCATCCTGGTAGGAGGCCAGGCACAAACACTGGATTGAGACACCAGTTAAATTTCACTGTCATTTCAATGACACACTCCCACCTCCCAGTAAGCCTCTACAGAAGTGTGTGCCTATGTGGACACACCTCTGTCTAAAGTTCAAACACGATTTAAATGTGTCATCCTACACCAAGAGAGTCATATTGGTACAAATCTGAGCCCATTGTAACTGCCTGAGTCATATGAGTACACAGCAGGTATTTTAACACCACTGTGATGGCTGACATGAATAAAACTAAAACCTCCAGCATATTATATGGCCACAACAGAGCTTCCTCTTCCCTTCCCAACTAATTTGTCATATAGAACCACAGCTCACAGATTTCCCCTGAAATGCTACTAATATAAAGGAAAATGGATAGGAAAACAACGATGGACACAGCTGAGCAGGGAACAGCAGCATCCTCTTAAAGAACAAGCTGGAGCTGCCTGAAAGAGCCCAGGTTTGGAAGGAGGCAAGTTTCCTGATGGCCCTGGATGAAGGAAGCTCTGTGCCTGCGAGGGCCATGGGTTCGAGAGGATGTTACAGGCAAGGGAACAGTCCCAGAAGCACAGCAGTATTTCAAAATGCACTATATTCCCCCGCAAGTCACGTGCCTTAAAACCGGACGCAAATCATTGCAAACCTCAACTTTTGTTTCCGCGGAACTTTTCCAATGTTTGTGGTTCCACGCACGGGGCCCTGTTCAGCATCGGTGTTTTTCTGCCTTGACAATTCACTTCCGTGAGCAGGCACGTAGCCAACTCAAATGAGACTGGACCGCAGTGAAAGGCCCTTCAGGTAAACAGTGTGATAAGCTAAACTGCAAAAAACGAGACAATGTTTTTGTGCTATGAGGCAGTTGCTATGGAGACGGTTGCTAATTAACTGCATTCAGCCAAGAGAACAAAGGGTTTAAGGGCAGACAGGACTCTGTATCTTAGAGCGAGCAATGCATAATGTCTTATGCAATCTGCACGTCTATCATATCTGGAATAGCTGAGCCTTTGCTTAGGTTGCAAAATGCCTCAGTGACAACAGGGGGGGGTTTATTCCTTAAAATTTCAACTAATTGCTGGGTAGTTAATGACTTATCAGTAAAAAACAAAAAAAAAACAAAAACAAACAAAACCTATACTTAAAAGTCACAGGTATCCTGGATCAACGCATCGAGTCGGGACTGTGCTAAGCACTGAACTGTTTTATGTTCATTCAGAGCTACTGTTTTCACAGAGCACCGGGTTTGCTCAGCCAGGCTTGGCAGTGAGGGGCTAACAGGGGTGGCTGCTGTGGAGAGCTGCCAGGAACTGCCCTCACGTCTGCCAGAGCCAATGCCAGTCCCAGCTCCCAGACACAGGCCCAGCAGCGACAGAGGTACTGCTGATAACACATCTAGGAGGCAGGGAAAAACCCTGGGCACATGCAGCCAAAGAAAAAGGTGAGGATGCGTGAGAGAAACAGCCCTGGCCAGCGCAGGAGGTGCTCCAGGCGCTGGGGCTGAGGTTTCCCTGCAGCTCTGGGACAGCCCCTGGAAGAGGCAGCTGAGCCCTGGGCACAGGGAGGGCACAGGGGATGCTGAGATTCATTCTGAGGATGGAGACGGAGCAGGTGGATGCCTGAAGGGAGAGTGGGACCCCAGGAAACCCCCATGCTGGAGAAGTTGGGGGAGAACTGCTGCCCGTGGGAAGAAATCACTTTGGAGAAGTTCATGGAAAACTGTGGGACCCCAACTGGAGCAGGAGGAGAGAATGAGGAGCCCTCCCCATAAGGAGGAAGGAGCAGGAGCAGTGGTGTGGGTGTGGGCTGATCACAGCCCTCATGCCTCATCCCCCTGCACCACTGAGGAAGAGGAAGCAGAGAAATCACGGGCAAAGTTAGAATCATTAGCTCTTCGATCCATTCCTAAATAAAGNGTCTGGGACCCCAACTGGAGCAGGGGAAGAGAATGAAGAGCCCTCCCCATGAGGAGGAAGGAGCGGGAGCAGTGGTGTGGGATGAGCTGATCACAGCCCTCACGCCTCATCCCCCTGCACCACTGAGGAAGAGGAAGCAGAGAAATCACGGGCAAAGTTAGAATCATTAGCTCTTCGATCCATTCCTAAATAAAGCTCCTAAAAATTTACCTTGGACCTAAATACTGTATTTCAATTAAAATTNCCAGCTCACTGAGTGTGTTCCTGGGGAAACCGCCCATGCTCACAGCATCCCCTGTGATTCCTTTAGAGATGACAAAGCATTGGATAAAATGGATCTGCACTAACACGAGATTTCTTTAGGTCTGAAGAAATAAGGTGGTATTTTTCATTTTTTAAGTCATTACACACATGATTTAAATAAAAACAAAACTGGGATTTATTTTTTTTTAACGTGATTTAGATGCTGTCAGGATGTAAAGAGTCACAATCAATTTTGAAGTTAAGTCCTTACTAAGGGGAATGGGATGAGTTCACACCTCATATGAGGGTATTACTTCAGCAAAGCCTGCTGCACACTGAACACACAGTATATTAATTTACTACATGAAGGGCTAAGGTTTGGAGGTTTTTTTGACATTTTGAATTATGAGGCATCTGCAAACAGATCCTAAATCTGAACTGCACATGGATTTTCCACACCAGCCAATTCCGATTGCCCCTAGACATCCCCCTCCAGCATTAATCACTCACCCACAGTACTGTAGTTCATATTTCTTTTACAGAAACAGAGGTCTGCAAAATTCTTCAACTCCTGCCTAGAAAACAGGAATTATTATTTCTGTGGCAAACTAAGTTTTAAACATAAGGGACCCAATTCTGCCCAATTCAGTTATACTGCCATAAATCTTCAACAACTCCATTAGATTTGTGTGTAACTGAGGAGGAAATTGAGCCCAAGATATTTTCTAAAATGGTAATTAAATAGCAGAATTTTAGTTTGGCACGGAGTAAAGACCTCTTAGATTACTTCTTTGGATAAGGCTTCATGCTTTTTTGTTCTTTGAATAATGATGTTATGAACAAATTTAATCATCCTATTTTCAGCAGCCCTCCTCTTATTCTGTAGAAGGACATCATCTCACGGAGCATCAACATGGTGCTAAATATTGCCTCAGTTTCCCATCCACTACCTCTCTTTCTTCTCCATATAAATTTTAGACTCCTCGTGGCTCTCAATTTTTTTGTACTTGGTATACAGCACCTCGAGGGCCTTTTCTCATTTCCAAGGTTTCAAGGAACTACTATATTAAACAAATGTCTAATAATTATAAAATGGCATTTAGTCAACTCCCTTATTAGAGGAGCAAGGCATCCTGTGGTCACATTATGCAGAGATTGTACTCTCCAGAAGATGCAGCCTGCTCTCCCCACACACAGGATGTGGTGCAGGAACATGGATTTGCCCTAAACTCCCCAAGGGTCACTGGATAAGCTGTGAAAGGACCCCCTTCAGCATTAAAGCTTAGATGGCACCAGGGGAAAGAGGGCTCAATTCCCAGCTCTGCTATAAAACCCCTGATGACATCAGACAAGTTATTTAGTCCCTCTAGGCTGCTTTTCTTCATTGGGCAAGGGCAGCTTGTAAAATTTCCTGTCTCGTAATTTTAATAGAAGCGGGCTTTTAATGGCTATTTTGCCTCATTTTAATTTTTGCTCAGTACTTCCAGCCCTAATGCATCTTTCCCTGTCATTTACCACTTTGCTAACGTCGCATGCCAGGCTCCAGGCCATCGCCCACCAGCTCTGCGTGTGTCACGCTCGCAGGGGTCAGTGGGAGGCTGGAACCTGGGACAACTGCTCCCAAATGGGGCCTGGGAGAGATCAAGAGCCTCCGGGGCGGCCAGGCCAAAGGGCTTTCTGAGCTGTCCCACCTGTTAATGGCACTCCTCTGGCCACCCAGCTATGCAGCTCCAGTGGCCTTTTCTCACTGCCTGGCAGGGTGGAAAATTCTGCGGGCGGCTCCTCCGTGCGCTATCCCTTACAGCAATTCTCCTCAGCACGCTGGTGATTGGGCCTCCTGCAGCTAAAAATACCCCAGTGCAGCCTAAATATGTAGCACACAATGTATGCCTGCATACCTCACCTATCTAAATATATGCCTACATGCCTACCTAATAACAGCTACAAATATGAATCACGCTACTCCTTCGCAGAGCGCTCTCACGAGAGGCTGCCGTCAGTTGCCAAAGCAAAGGAAGGTCCTAGCCAAGAAGGAGCCAATTCTTTGTGTATAAACCTCCTGGTCGAGCACTCCTAAGTGCATTTTAATTTACACACACAAGCCTATTTGCACGCATATGGACGTGCATATATCTATACGCAGCTATCAGGAAACACTTCTTTCACCATTTGTTGTACTGGAAGGTTTATTGCTGACAGTCCGTCCAAGGAAGGACTAAGCAAAATAAAAATGCCATTCTTGTTCAAAGAATCAAATGCTGAAGTTACCAGGTCACATGAAGGCACCTGCTAAAATGATCCAAAGACTACTTTCACTATGGAAAATTATTAGTTGTCAACTATACCCAGCCTGCTGTTCCCCAAGCCCCTGAAATTAGGACCCAGCTGGGCTAATATTTTCCTTTTCTCAATGTCTCAGACAGCAGTGCTAGCTGTTAGTTTAGGGGTAAAACTGGTGCTGAATCCAAGCAGCTGAAGATGGGTTTCTTGTCTCTGCTCCCAATTCACTGGCATTGCTAGCACGACAAAAACTGCAATTTAAACTGTGATTTTTATTTAATTAATCCTTTTCTTTTCCATGCTAACCAAACACCTATTGACGTTAAAGTACAAGTAAGAAAAAGCAAAGCACCTTCAGGCAAATAATCTTCAGATGTTTTATCTCTGCTGCAATGATTAGGCAAACTGACAGAGCATTTTCTTTATTACGTGCAGACTCTACCTTCTCACCTACTTCCACACAGATTACTGGAATATGCTCCCTAACACCTCCAGGCATGTTTTCTGTGCTGCTGTCCTCAAAACTGCCAAGCATCAAGGGTGATAGGGCCGCCTGCAGACAAACCAAGATTCAGCCCAAGCCAAATCCATCCCTGCCTGTTGGGTCCCCCCTCCTCCAAGGAGGGCAACCAAACAAGGAGCTGGGTTGATGACCTGATCTTTTTTGAGGGTTTAAACACCTGGTAACCTCTAGCAAGCTGACTGCCCCCTTGAAGGCAGAAAACATCCAGAAAATACCATCCAGAAAATGCCTGCATCCAGAAAATCCCCAGGAGGCCCAACCCAGCTGTTGGGGGAAGGCTGTCATTAAGCATTTACCATAGTGCCACTGACTTCTTGCACCAGACAAGGTGCGTGGTGATCACAGTTTCTAAGAACAGTGCCTGAGTACCCTGTAGGTAAAACTGGGTTGGTGTTTGACTGACATCCCAGCAGCTCCCAAAAAGGGTGCAGTATCTCCTCAGGGCTCCAATTCCCTTGTGAATTTGGGATGTATCGCTCTCCCTTTTGCATTAGGTTTAACAAGCCGTGCCACTTCTGTGTGTTTAAAAGAGCATTCATGAACTGGAATTAGCACGTCCGTATCCCCAATTTGGATTTTTTTTTGCTTACAAAAACATGTTCTTAGTCGAACTGTGTAAACATTTTGTATGCCTAGAACAAAACCAGAAAAATTGCAGAGGAGCCTTTTTCCACTAACTAAACCATTACTTCTACTGGAAGCCTGTAAGCTGTTAATCCATTAGTGTCTAATTTCTTAAACTCAAATTCCAGACTTGAATCATCTGGAAGCCCAGAGCCTGAAGTGTTTCTGTCTGATGTTCCAGACCAAGTGCCCCACATGAAATTGTTTGTAGGATAGGAAAATATTCATACAATGGTATTAATGCAACTTCTGAAGGGCACCACAAAAAAAAAGAAAAAAAGAAAAAAAAAAAAAAAAAAAAAAAGAAAAAAAATCCTTCATGCATCTGTTAGGAAATCCCCATAAGACTCAGATAAGATACATATTAATTTTGAATAGCAGGCCCTCAGGGAATTGTGTAAGACTCATGTCCCAACCACCAAAGCATTTACTCTCCAACAGTTAGCCCAGGATTACCCCTGTGAAGTGTGGGGTAGGACACAAATTTACTTCTCAGGAGACTGCATGTCCCCAGAAAACCTAAGATGCTGTAAAATTTCTTCCTGCTCCTGCTGCTCCTTGCTCCCCACAGTGTTATTTGGTAGCACACTTACACTGAACAAGCCCACTAAGGGAACAGTGGAAACATTACAATGAAATTTCCCTTCCAGCATGGTTCAGATGTCAGGTTTTCACCACTCATCTCACTGGCCCCTAGTCCATCTTGAGCAGCCATCTAGGACTTCCAAAATCCAGCACTCTTAGGTGCTGGCACAAACCATGGTGATGGTGCTGGCAGCTAAGGGGTCAACTTTTCATCAATATTTTTTTCTGTTGCTGGTCACGTAAGATGCTCCCTACACTGTCCAAGTCTCTCTCTTCATAAAATAACATTTTCTACATTTTTCTCACCTCTTCTGCTTCCACAAGGGTGCTCAGAACAAGAGTGGATATAACTTACCCTCCCCATCCCCACGCCAAGCCTTCATTGGAGATGTGGTCACTGCCATGCTGCCACAACTGTGTGACATAACTCAGCTGGTGTTTGAGGTGCAGACACTTCTACCTTAGTCTCATCTGCTCCCATGAGGAGGAATTCCAGCCTTACAGCCCATCATAACCCCCCAAGTGGACCTTATTTGTCCAACTCAAGTTGTCTCCAGGTTGCCTGAATGAGAAGGCGTTTGCCCTGGGAGCGATCCCAGTTCTACAAGGAATGAGATCAAATAAACAAGTCCATTTTCTTTCTTGCTATCTACATGCAGGGTTTTCAATTATCTTGATCTCTCACTAGTACTGTGCAACCAACTAACACACTACATCAGTCTGATCAAGACAGTTTTAACTACCTCCCTAGCACAGCAGCTATTTCTTAAAGCTGCAAATCTCTGCCTTCTGCAATTACAGGATCACAAGTTCATCTTGAGAAACCAGTGCTGGGAGAAAAACAAGCTAATACAAATGACACTAGACAACCACCTAAATGTATCCTCAATGTTCCAGTGAGGTTGCATCACCTCAGCGCTCTCATGTTAACGTGTGTGACTTCTAAACAAGGGTATTACCAAAGGAACAATGTCATAAAGGAAAGACAAAGTCTTCCTCTCTTTAAATAGGATTAGCCACTAAATGACTCTAGAGTGGGCAAATGCCTGGTCTGAACCTGCTCTGGTAGCTTCCACTGAGTTTCAGGCTAGAAGTGATGTTGCCAGTACCTCCCCTCCATGCAGCGCCTGCTGAGCGCTGGGAGGCTGGGGCAGACGCTGTTGCCTTTCCCATGAACAAGTTATACACAACTTTCTGCTATTCCCCTCTACATGGCTGACTGAAGAGAGCATGTTCAGCAGAGAGAGGACAAACCCAACTGGTAAAAAAAAAAAAAAAATCACTTTCAAAGGATTTTCAAGATTTGAAATCATGAAAAGGCTTTCAAAGGACTTTCAGAAAGATCACTCTTTCCAATGCGTAATTTTTCAGCAAACTTTCTAGTACACATTTGGGAATTTCCCATTCCCATCACCTTCCCAACCCAACACAGCCATTGGAATACTCGATCCCTGGCTGTGCCATGTACCTTCTACAACACTGCTGAAACACTTTCAGCTGCAGTGCTGACCACAGCCTGCTCCCCAAGTAGGAGCTGATATCCTTATCACACAGAGATATTTTTATTACTTTTTATATTTTTATTATTTATTACTCACTGCCCCACCTAGATCTTCTCTTTAGCATAGCAGGTTATGGCAGAGAGGGGGGAGAAAAAAAACAAAAAGAGAGAGGAAAAAAATTCTCTGCCTTATGAAGACTCTCTCGCTTTATCTCAAAGCACTGACAATCCACTCTTGAAAGCCCAAGGAGAAAGATTAAACCCTGTTCCCCCACATTTCAGAGCTCCTCGAGGACAAGCAAGCCCAACAACCCCTCCTTTCCTCGGGCAGGGCTCACAAAACCAGATCTCGCCCTTCTCGCAAGCACAGCCCGCTGGCCTGTCGCAAGAACATCATCACCACGTCGCAGAGACCGTCTCGGGCTCAGATTTGCTCACAACCCAAACGATTTGAGCAGTCACGGTCCCTTCCTGCCCTTCCCTGCTGGCCCAGGGCTCAGCACGGGCGTCACGCGTGCGCCGTGACCACGCCGAGCCAGCCCAGTACTGCCAGAGCCTTTCTGGACATCTTTCTTTCATTTGTTTACAACCTAAAAAAGCCCAAATAGTGGCTTTCAGAATAGGAGTCCCATCTCCACTGCACTCATTTGCTGAGAGAACAAAAAAGGGGGGTAAAAAAATAAAATAAATACAAGAGCGTATCTTTGTACAAATGATTGCAGGAACAGATGAATAAACATGAAACCTGATACTTCACATCTGGTATTTCATCACTCCAAATACCTTATTCACATTCAAATATATTTAACACTGTGGAAACTTTATAAGGTAACAATGTCTTTATGGAGGCAGCAACTTGCATGGAACTTTTAAAACTAAAAGCTATAATAAAAAAAAATTAATTTGCAACATGTTGCTGTACTCTTCATAAAGCTATTTACCTCACAAGTTTCCTAACAGAAACCCAGAAGATAAAGCATCAAATAATGGCAGTTAGCTACAGAATAAGGCTCACAGAACAGGATTTTTTTTTGTCAATATTCTAGCTTAAAGTTCAATTGTAATACTATCCAAGGTGATTTAGAAATGAAGACTATTGTTACTCATCGTACAAAAATTCTATTATCTGAGCAGAAATTTTTATGGAAGTATCCTTTTCCCTTAACAGTGCATGCCAAGAGATTTTATGTATAACCTAATAAACATACACAGTTCTGAAAGGCTGCTATGCAATTTCTCACGTTAATTAGTACTCATTCTTCTCTGTTAAACTAATAAAAATTATTTAAAAACTCCCTTTTAATAATCACTACAGACTCACGAGCACTTTTGCTGCAGAGGTGAATGCCTCCAATGCAAACTCGCAACTGAAGAGCTGTTTACAGGTCTCAAAAATTAATATCAAATTCTTTTCTTATTGTCTTAAAGGCAAAAGCCCCCTTTGAAATTAAAGTTAGCCACACTGAGGTTAATTTTGCAGTGCTGATAACAAAATGTCTGCAGGCATATCCCACTTGCTAGCGCTTATGGCACTTTGGCACTGTCCCTACAGCTGCACTAAAGAGCCGTATCTTGCTGTAGCTAAATTTAAAAGAGGAAAAAAAAAAAAGGAAAAAAAAATTAAAAACGTGCACAAAGAGCCAAATCCAATCCCGTGGTAACTCCAGCGACTTGAGCGTTACACCAGGGATAAAAGTGGGGCTGCGTTTCACAGCAGCTTTCATTCTTGTAATCTTTTCCAAAACATTCTCCCAGGAGCAAAGACAAGCACAGGCAAATGTCTTGCCAATAAAGCGAGTTCACAGGGATTGCTACAAGTTACTGAACTGTCAGCAGTAAAAGACCAACAGTGGGAACAAAGTACAAACACAGGACAGCCAATGCCCTCTAACGGGCTGGAGTTTTACTATGAGCTGGATAAACGTGGAAATTCATCAGAATGGATCTCTGAGATGGAAAGCAAAGTGTAGGATGCCCTGCTCTATACCAGAGGATGATATCTGTGCTTGATCAATACTTCTTTTGGAACAGTACAGCTGCAAAAAGCCTTGGCAAGACAAATGAAAATGGGTCTAAGAATCCAATCTTTCCTCCACGCCCTGCACTAGACTGCTTCCATACAGAGTGTGAGCATCAATTTATAGATGTGTTTGTTCCTCTATCCTCCTTCAAGCCTCCACATTTATACCCTCCTCACCTCTTTAAAATTTTGTTTACTTTTAGCCAATACTGTGCCGAGAGCAAAACCAGCACTGCAAGACCTTCACAGCCTCGCTCAGAAAGGGAAAAGGAGTGATGGATGGAGCTTTAACTTATCACGTGTCCCTTGGCCTTACCTTGTGTTCCCTTTCTCTCTCAAGAATTTCAAAACTAGTTTCTGGAATTTGCCCATCCAAACCCAAACAAGTGTCTTTGCTTCTTACCCAATCACTTCCTATAAATTTAAAAACAAGAGTTTCATTAAGCTTTCATTTTGTTTTCTGAGGGTTTCTTCAAGGAGCAATAACCCTGGGCCAGGAGCAGCCTGAAATGCTCCTGGTCTTGCACAGGTCACAGTTCTGTCTTTGCAGCCTGAGGATGCCCCCAAGGCAAGAATAAAAATGTTAGGACATCCCCTTTCCTCTCCCCAGCCAGGGGCCCCTGCAGCCCTTTTCTGTGGGGACAGCATCAGAAGTCTTTTGTTCTCGTCATCCTATTGTGCCTTAAGTCACATTTTTGGGAAGGCACGGGGAGAGGGAAACACCCTCCCCTTTCCCTCCCTCCAGAGGAACAGCTGAAGTGATTCAGGCTCTCCGGAGAAGTCACAGATGTCCCTCGGTGCCACTGGGGCAGCTCTCCCATCACGAGCCACCCTGCTCTCGCCCAGGTGGCACCGTTTTTTTTTTACCTTTGGCCACCCCTCAACCCAGACTCCAGTGCCCTCAGTCCTCCTTGAGCAACCCTCCGGGTAGCCAGCTGAACACAAACCTCTTAGAAACGCCAATTTAAGGATGATTTTTAGACCACCACAAAGAACAGTGAAGAAACTCTGGCTGCTTGCTTACATGGATGTCGCAAAGCTCTCATTAAATCAAAGGCAGAGACTTTAAATATTTCTTCAAGCAAAATCTCTGCTCTTCTCAAAAGTCTTCCTCCAAAGATCAAAAAACTACAATTGCTTAATTTAATCCACACAGAGTGATCATTTCAGTTGCTTCCATAAAGATCAGATTTGTTCTGGTGCCCATATCTAAAGGTAATTTCAGTTAGAAAATGAACTGGTGCTTTCTTGACCTTTTGTCCTACATGGCCCATGAATTAATGACACATTACAATATCCCCCAATGCTACGGAAGCTTGGCCATATTGCAATGTCTCTCTTGTAAGTGAAATAAACTTGGTATGCCACTAAAAGGCATTAAATTATTTTCATTATGCCACACAGAATGTAAAACACTTACACTGTTTTGATTTCAAAATCCTTGGAGAACAATTATGCTCTCAGGGCCATAAGACTCTATTAGAAAGTCCTCAGAAACCTAGCATGGTTTCAATAAATCCTCAAACACTACAAAGCAGTCACTCAGTTTGAAGAATGAAAACATGAGTTCATCTACTGCAAAGTCAGGATGTAAATTCTGCTCATACAGTACCCTGCACTTCCTAACATATTTCTTCCTACTCAACCAGGGCAACACTTTAAGAGAAGTTTTCAGCTTCAAGCACACATAGCTCATTTTTTGATTGAAAATTAGCTATATTTGATTTAGGATTAGCATAAATACGAGATGTGCCTACGCTTATGGTGCTACTAGCTACCGTTATTAATCAGCAACCAGGTAAGCACAAATAGTTTTATACATATATAATCCAACAAATGTTAACATTCAAGATTAGGAACCATTAAAAGAAATCAGTGATTGTCGCAATGAATGTAAAAATATGTTCATGTCTTTAATTTACACAATGGCACAAAAAAATGCTTCAAGACACCAAAAAAGCAGATTTCAGGGGTGACAAGTGTGGTTGTAGGGAACCTCATTTAAAACAAAAATATGCAGCCACCCTTAATTTGCCCGATGGGCTGTTCAAGCCTAAGTAAGGCTTTAGAGCATAAATACACAATAATCCTGTTTGTACATACATCCTTACGTACTCCTAGAAGGAGCACAACCGCTTAATTACACTAATCATCGACCCTTTCCAAAGGAAAAATAACAGCACGGAAACACGACCAGAGCAGGGGAAACAGCGAGCGGGGGAGGACAGGAGCAACTCCACCCCCTTGGGCAGAGAAGGATGAGGGGGAAAGCGAACACGCAGGCAGCAAACCCGGCCCGGGAATGTTCTGCCCAGGGCAGCTGACATCCTTCATCCCGACTGTTTCTTTTCCCGGCCGGGGCGCTCGGTGTGGCTGCGGGGGTGACACGGCAGCTGCGGAGGGACCGGGTGACCCAGCAGCGCCCGTGACCTCGGGCAGGGCACAGCTGGTGGCAGCTGTGCTACCATCTGCTCGGGGCCTGGCCCCTCTGCCCCGCTGAGGGATGGAGAGCATCCCTGCGGCACAGCCACCCACCCTCGGGGCACAGCCACCCATCCCTGGGACACTGCCACTCACCCTCAGGGGCACAGCCACCCACCCTGGGACAATGCCACTCATCCCTCGGGACAATGCCACCAACCCGCGAGACACAGCCNACCCACCCTCGAGGCACAGCCACCAACCTCCAGGGCACAGCCACCCACCCCTGGGGCACAGCCAGCAACCTCCAGGACAATGCCACCCACCCCCGGGACACTGCCACCCACTCCTGGGGCACAGCCACCAACCTCGGGGACAATGCCATCCCAACTCCAGGGCACTGCTGCCCACCTCTGGGACACTGCCACTCATCCCTGGGACAATGCCACTCACCCTCAGGGCACAGCCAGCCACCTCCAAGACAGTGCCACCCAACTCTAGGGTACTGCCACCCACCCTCGAGGCACAGCCACCAACCTCCAGGGCACAGCCACCCACCCCTGGGGCACAGCCAGCAACCTCCAGGACAATGCCACCCACCCCCGGGACACTGCCACCCACTCCTGGGGCACAGCCACCAACCTCGGGGACAATGCCATCCCAACTCCAGGGCACTGCTGCCCACCTCTGGGACACTGCCACTCATCCCTGGGACAATGCCACCCACTCCTGGGGACAATGCCATCCATTCCAGGGCATGGGCACATGGGCAAGGGCCCCAGGGAGGAGTTTGGGACATGAGGAGGAGGAAAGAAGGGAGCGAGAGGGAGCTCAGAGCAGTGGGACCAGAGCCCTGCAGTGCCACACGGGAGATGCCAGCAGCCCTCGGCGGAGCAGCGTGGATTTATGGAACTCTGGCATCTGCCTGAGAGCAGTCTGCACACAGGGAAGGGCAAAAAAAGGCAGTGAGAAAAAAAAAAAGGGAAACTAAAGCATCCCTGACTCGCCTCTTTCATGGAGAGGCTCCTGAACGCAACAAGAACTTTATCACTTTGCAGCTCAGTATTGCATGATCTGCCACGCCACCAGGCAGACTGCATTTCCCATTTCCCCATCTTCACTATTTAGTGAAAAATAAAGAAAATTGCCTAATCTTTTTTTTTTTTTTTTAATGCCCAAGGAGAGACACATTGAAATGCTTCTTTTAAATACATTCAGCCACAGCACAGAACTTGTCAAAGGCAGCTCTATAAGGTAACTTGTAAGACAATTCTGGATCAATATTGCTTTCCTAGCGCCAGCAGAGAAGGAACTGCCTTGGACAGTCCTGAACACTGCATCGGCTCAGCTGAGCTCTCTCAGCTTCACTGACTTCTTCACGATTTACTCCAAAAGCACCAAAATCAGAACCAGGAAAAACAAGCCGGACTTTACAGCTCTCCCACTGGAACAATTCTTTCCAAAGGCTAAACGTGTACCACTTACCATACATTTTGCCTTCATCTGATAAGATGATTTTCCTCCTCCCACACGGTGGATAGATAGCTAGAGCCTCCTGAAAGCTCTGTTCAATGTCAGGACTCCAGACACCTTCTGCATCGTTGTCAATAGGTTTATCTGCAGAGTCACTCATTCTTTCGATGTCTTCGGCAGGACTCTCGCTGCCGCTCCAGCTGCTGGGCTCAATGGTGATGGTTGGGGTCTCCAAGCCTAAGCCTGGAGTCTTCAGGGGAATAAACCTGCAACACAAGCAACCCCAAAAAGGCGTTAAAGGGCGTGGAACGTCAGGCAAACATCTCTGCCTGCTTCTGGTGCTAAGAGAACGGCGGCTGAGCAGCAACGCGAGCACGGGATGCAACCGGGAAAAGTGAAAAATTCAAAACCATTCTGTCTCAAACAGGCAGAGGGGGAGCAATGAGGCTGTCAGGAGGGGAACTCTATCTGCAATTACATGAGGGCACAGACAATCAGATTGTTTTTCTCACAAATAGTCTAAGTGGGGCAAAACTCTCCAGCTACATTGCATCTGGCTGAAGACTCGCACCCTTAAAATAACAAGCCAGATCCCCACGCAGGGGGAAATCAGTGTACTGCCACTGGCTGGAAGGGAAGCACACTGATTTATGCCACAGTGGCCACCAGAGCCTAAAACCATTTGAACCTAAAAACAAAAGCAAAAACTATTGTTCACGTTCATCCGGATGTCAGTGGATTAACTGGAATTATAGCAGCGATGTCACAGCTCAGTGTAATTAACTGGAAAAGGCTGTAATTTTCAGATCTCACCCAAATAAATAATACAAGCAAGAATCCAAGCTACGTGCGAAAAGAAATATTTAAAATTGTAATACCAGAGCAAGAAATTACAAGAGAAGATATATGCTTTTGCCTGATTTAAAAAGGTCTCTGTCACAGAACCATAGCAGAACAAAAATTACAAGCTTCAAGTTGCTGAATCAATTTAATAAGAAATAATTTAATATAGCTGCACCTGCTCACACCAGCAGAGCTGCAGATCTGTCAGTGCTCCTTTTATATTTTTGAGAGAAATACAACTCTGCTGTAAAGACTTGCTCCAGGCAAAAAAGCTGCTATACCAGACCACGTTCACCTCTGGTGTAATTCTTCGGGAAGTCAGTGAAATAACACCAGGAACAGATTTGGCTCAACATGTCTAGGCATAATGCAGTTTTATTTTGAAAAAAAGAAGAAGTTTGGTGACTCTAACTGATCTAAGCGGATGGGAGTGTTCAAACATGCACACACGAGCTGCAAACACAGTTAAAAATCCACTTTCCTGGCTAAACACGCAAACCCCCTGAACTGTAAGGTTTTTATTCTGCTAGGGCAGGAGAGAGGGGCTTCCCCTTGTGCACACCTCCATCTTCCTGCTGATGTTGGACCCTGTAAAACAAGAGGTGAAAAGCACCAGAACAGCATTTGCCACACGGAGAAAGAAGGAGAGGGCGTACGTGGAAGGCCACGACACCTCTGACTAAACACCTTGGGGCTGGAGAAGTGCCTGGAAGAGGAAATATTCCCTACAGCCCTCAGCGGAGCTCCCCCAGCCGAGCAGTCGCTGGAGATAATGAGAACCCGACGGTCCGGTCCCTCAGAGGCCACGGGTGTCTTGCAAAAAAACAGTGGGGGAAACTGGGAGCAGGCTCTCCCAAACCAACATTACCAGTCCAACATCCAAAGCACCAGGGTATTTCCACTTCTCCAGGCTCTAACAGGAGCCCAGAGGGATTGGTATCCATGAAATCGGCTCCCACAAATTTGATTTTTCCCTGCTGGCCTGTTTCTACAGAGAGGCATTTCTTGATTTTGCATAGCTTGGAACATTTCAGCACAGGGTAAGAAAATGTTAGTGCCTCCCCACCCGTAATAGCCAGGCTAATCACTGCCTCAAATGCTTTTTAATAACTGATAATGAGGGAGCAGATGGATTCACAGGGAGCCACACACATGAAAGTGGGTGAGAACTCTGGCCAAACGCACCACTTATTGTCTGGGAAGTCCAAAAGAGCACAACCATTTTTAAAGGGAGATGCAAACCTCGGTAAAACAGTGAAACTCCATCCCTCATCAACCTCAGAAGGCTGAAGGGTGGATTCAACCCCTGGAAGAGTTGAATCTTGCATTCAAGCTTTAGCCCAAGCATGAGCACAGTGATACTGGGAAATTACTGACAAAAACAAATCACGTCTATTTAAGCCTTCACACAGAGGGGGAATCTTTGGTAAATTAGAAGTAATTGAATGTTGATGGGGATAATTAGGGGGAGGGGTCAGTTTTATTGCAGGGGGAAAAGGCTGCAGGAGGATTTACTGGCCCCACATGAGTAAACCATGACAGGCATCTCATGATTTGACGGCGTGGGGTGGGACACATCAGTGGCTCTGTTTTCCAAAGGTGACTGCAGCAGGAAATCCCTGAGCCCGTGGCTTGGAATGCACAGCACAGCCACGGGCAGCTTCTGCTCAGCTCAACCACCCTCTGCTTACAAAACCGGCCACAGTCATAGCCTCAAGTCCTATTATCATCTTATAAACCAGCCCTTGTTATTACATTATGCTGAAATAATAATTAAAATGCGCAAGGAACACGGCAAGGCTCTGAAGTAATTAATGTTACTTGATAGTCATGTTATATCTTGCGTTGTGTTTACTGGTGAATTTTCACTAATGTGTTATCTCCCTTCCCATTCCTTTTAACCTACTTGGAGATCATCTTGAGGTGCTCATAGCTACTATTCCAGCCTCTGAAATGTAAGATAACAAAGTGTTCCTTGCAGAACATCTGTACAATAGGGGCGTGGAGCAGCCTGCTGGAAGAAAACCTCTCATAATAAAGGTTACTTGCAGTGATTTCCATTTTGGTGAATGCTGACACTGCAGATCAAGCCCAAGGGCCAAGAAGGAAAAAAACCTTGTACTACAACTGCTAAATGGCTCCCTCTCACTTCAGGAAAGAAATGAGCTAACTCAGTTAATAATTTCCAGCTCAGCTCTGTGTATCAAAAGGCAATTCTGCCTTTTCCTTAGCTTGAACTCTAAGGACTCAGTTGTGATGAAAAATTTCAGACCTGTTATGCTGGAGTTCAACACCATTATCAAAAATAATACAAGCTGTCAAAAGATGATCTTTTTTGCACATTTCTAATAACCCATAAATCTCATGAGAGTAATGTGGACTTACCACATTTAAATCCAATTTAAATTTATCAAAAACTTTGAAGAGTGAGCCTGCTTTACATTAGCAAACTCCAAATCTTGCAATACCAGCTTTCAGCAGAGGAAGAGGTAAGCTCCTGGGGGCAATTGGCCCCACCTCCCCTGGCCAAATCAGAGCTTGTACACATGACAGATGAAGAGTCCTGTATTTGCTTTTTATCACGTTAACTTTCAGAGAACCAACTCCTTTGCTTGCGCTTTCTGTTAACAAAATTAAAACACATCAACACTACCTAGAGAAAACCAACCAACCAGACAAACAAAAAAAAGCCTCAAATCCAAAAAAACCCGTGGGGAAAAAAAAAATTTGGCTCACCTTTTTGTACATTCTAAGATTGCTTAAAGCACATTGCTGCAGTTTAGGTGGTCTCTCTTCAGAGGTTTCCTTTTAACACCTTTCCTTACACATTTCAAGACAGCTTCCCCTGTGCATAAAACTCTTTGAGCAGCAAACCAAATGCATCTGTCTTGCAGTCGCTTCCTACTCCATGCAGTTAAGTCAGTTCTAAATATATCTGTTTCCCTCATGCAGTCATTAAGACCCTTTTTCTCTGCGTGATGGAGGTATGTCCGTCCCCCTGTCAAACAGTGCAATGTCACGCTCAGGAACAGAGAAACCATTAGGGGCATCAGAGGATTTTATCAATATGTTTTATAGCCAGGCCATTCAAGACAGCTCGATGAGCTACAAAATATGACTTAGTGTCCTTTTGTTCGCTCACTACAGCAACTTGAAAAATTACTTTAAAATCTCAGAGAAACAAGGCCGGCTGCTGTCAGAGCCGATCAAACCAACGTGTTTAACTCAAACCAAATGATATCCTGCAACTTCTTTTCAAGGGAATGAAACTAAACATTCTCTTACGCCTTTCACCTCATGAGCAATGCAAACCTGGGCTTGCCCAGAAAGCTGCTGCTCAAAGACCAACAACTGACATCGATGGCTCCTCACAGGAGCGTATGGCAAGCACAAATCTACGGCCTTGGTACGTTTCATAACCTTCAATATTTGCACAAAAAACCAACATGGAAATGCTGTCTTTTGAAAGTCACTAGAGCTGGGTCTTATTTTACAGTGTCTTACAGAAGTTGAACTGTTTTCTCTGTTTGTTTGATTAATTTACTACCTCGAATGTCAGTGTACGAGTGCTGAGTGGTACCTTCTCTGTGCTATCAAACAACCCCTGGAAAAGGATTAATGCTCTGCAGATATTGGAGCAGGAACACAAGAACGGCTGAAACCACACCTTGACTCTGACAGCTATCTGAGGAAAAAGCCTTTAATGTCTCCCAAGTCTTCTAAACTGTGTCTGCTCGAAGGGGATCAAGTGCAGTTATTTTCGAGACCGAACACCAGTGTTGTTACCCACACTGATCTTCTCCCTATGAACAGATGCAGATTGCTACCAGATCATTCTTACAGCCAGATCAGCATTTCTAAAACACGTCTTTCAGAAAAAAAGATTCTTAATTCTTGAGGTAGAGATTTCAAGCATTGAAGGGGTAAATTACATTTAAGAATACATTGTATTTTTAGTTTGAGAACAACCTCATCTTAACCTCAGTTATGTAAAAACAATGGAACAAGGAATCCAACAAGCTTTTTATAAACATTAAGATGGCAATGAGCAGATGAATGCAAACCAGCTAATTCTAAATTTGCAGATGGCAGATTTTCTCTGAAGGCTTGAAAAGTTGCAGGCCCGCAGGATTTTCCTTCTGCTTTGTTCAGCAGCGCAAATCCACAGCTGGAGCGCCACAGTTCTGGAGAGGATCCAGAGGAAGAAAGTTATCAGATCTAGAAAACATTACCTACCAGGAAAGGAATTGGGTTTGTTTAAATTTAGAGAAGACTGATGTGAGAAGATAACCACTTTCAAATAAGGAAAAGGTAAGAGCAAAGCAGAGAAGCAACTCTTGGCCATTCCTACCGAGGGTAGGGTACGAAGCAAAGGACTTGAGCTGCAGCAAGGAAACCATGGGTTTGGGGAATCTGGGGGATTTGGGGGATTTGGGAGTGAGCCCAGCAACAGTCACACACCAGCAGTGACCAGCTCCTGGGGGCACAGAGGTGGCTCCCAACAGGTGACACGAGCATTTCTCGGGATCCCGCTCTGTGGGGCAGAGGCGTGAACGAGGTGATGCCACGAGACTGAGCAGTAGAAAGCCCCAGCAGAAGGAAGCCTGCAGTGGGAGCACATCCTTGTCTAGGCACAGGGGGGGATCCAGCTGCCTGAAGAGACTTCCCAGATGTCCCAGTGACCAGACAGCTTTGTCAGCTGCAGGGCAGGAATCCAGGCACAACCAGGCCTCCTCCTGTGGGTGCCGGAGGAGTTCCTCTGCCCTGCACAGCTGCTGGACACTGCTGCAGGGACACCACGGGCTACAGCCACCTGGGAGGCAGCTTGTCAAGGCAGCCAGGATGGGAGGGAAGACCAAGCTGGGGAGGAAAAGGCTCCATTCTCCTGCTGGTGTTGTCCATGGGAGCTTTGGGAAACGAGGCTGCCTCTCCCCCACACATCCCATTGCACCACGCATCTGCTGAACTGCCTGACCCTGCCTATCACACCCAGATTTCTCAGGTTTGTAGTGCACTGATTAAAGTAAATACGGAATTTGTGGAAAGCCTGAGTTTCTCTAGGATTTTATCTTTCTACTTTGCCAGCGAAAGCATCTTCGCAGTGCTCATGCAAGTCAAGCACGCAAGGAAATTACTTTTTTGTTTACAAACAAATTCACAGTGGATTTTGTAGCTGTGATGAGTAACTGTGTATGGATTCTTCTGATTCTCTAAGACATTCAAATGGCATTGCTTTCAGGAAAATACTGTATCTATTTAAGACACTTTATATAATTTCTTTTTATGAGGAATGGATATAGCACAGTAAGAAGAATAAAAATGTAAATCATTTACAGAGCGTCCAATGGTGAAATCGTTAGAATAAAATTACTTTATATTGTATTTTTGTTACAAGTTCCCTTATCAGCAATTATTCCCTCTAAGAAGAAAGGGCACAGGAGAGAGAAGCAGCCCATTTCTAGGATAAAGTATTCCTTTAAAACTCAGTCAGACTAATTCAGCCTTTCACATTTGCCAATGAAATGGGAAAAAAAAGGTTTTCTCTGACTGTGAGAACGCTTCAGGAAGACATTCTGATGCTTTGCTTTCCTGGTGATCAAATATTTGCATGCAATGATGCTTCTATGTCCTTCCTATCATTCATATAAACTAGCACTGTCATCCTAAGACTGAATTTACCATTTCTTGCCTGGGATTCAAGCTATTTATTAACTGCCAGCTACCTCTTTCAGATTTGTCTTTGGGATCTCTGCAGGAATAACACGATCAGTCCAACTGCAGCCACTGAGCACCAGTGAAAGGCACATGATGGTTTTTTCCTGAGGTGAGCGCATCATGCAGCGAATTTGGAGGCACTTCCTTCTCCTCAACTACCACACTCAGGGTACAAACAAAAGTGGCAGGAAGACAGTGCCATGCCAGTGTGCAAAATACCAAAACCCTGTACCTCAACATCAGTAACGTTTTCTTCCAACAGGAGTGGGCATCCTGCTCATCTGAGAAGATTTACACATGTACTTCCACAAACCGTGAGGAAACTTACTGAACAAAGGGTGGCTTACATCAGCAGGAGTAGGCAGCATATAAGCCTAAATGTGAAATTAGGATTATACAAACTATTTATAAAGAGAAGCAATGCATTCTCCTCGCATTGGTCTTTTTTTTTTTTTTTTTTTTTTAATTATTTTTTATTTATAGAAACAGATTACTCAGCAAGGAGTGGGTTGATGCTAATACATGGGAATTTTTCCCTTTGGAAACAGCTTTCATCTCTGCACTCTTCATGAAAGTGAAAAGTCTATTTGGTACCACTCTGAGAGCTTCATTTATTTATTTTTCCAAAGGCTGCTTTTGTTGATAGATATAATTATTGTCGTAAGGACGTTGAGTCATTAGCTCCAACCCAGTTTTCTTGTCCATTAGTTTTAATTTCATGCCATTAATAAAATGGCTCATCTTCTCAGTGGGGGAACAACTGGATTATGACTGTGCCCACACCACACTCACGGGCTCGGGAGGCTTTGTGCTGCATCACCAGGATGCCTTCAGCAGGCAGCTCCAGCTTCAAACCACGTGTTGTCGGGCTAGTGACCAGCAATCCCGCGTGCCAAAGTGCTTTCTGAGTGCTCACACACCACTGGTGGCCCACAGTCTGTGCTGGGAGGGGTGAATCAGCAAGGAGGTGAATCTCAGCATAGTCCTGCTGCATCCCTGTCTCATGAGGGCCACAGCTGCTCCTGACACAATTCCTTCCCCGTGCGATACTGGAGCAGCCACACTCATCCTAGGTGCTAGTGCTCATTTGCACCCAGCTGGTTTCAATTCTGAGGCTGTTCCTGGATTTAACCCAGCTCCAACCCTGCCCTGTGGTGGCCACCAGCGAAGGTTTCTCTGAGCATGGCTCGGTGCTCCAGTGGAATGAAGGACAGCGAGCAGCACCATGCCTGGCTCGCTTCTGCTAATTGCCAACAGGAAGCAAAGGAAAGGATTTGCCAGCTCTGGGAAGGAGAAGCTGTTCTTCCTGCACTAACCCAGCTGCTGTGCTGTGCAGGGGGTGCTGGCCGTGCACCTTCACCCAGCGGGGCGAGAGACAACATCCACGGTGCAATGCCCTGGCCTGCCAGCCCAGCTGTGCCCCAGCTGGGACTTCTTCATGGCAAAAGCTGCTAGACTGTGGCGGAGATTATCAATATTTCACTTATTCACCAGTTATTCAGATTTGAGAAGAATGGTCCATGGCCAAGGGGGGGTCTGTCCGTCTGGGGCAGGGGGCTCTGCTCCCAGAGCAAGAGAAACAGCCTGGGCTGGCCCAAGGACTGTCCTTTGGCACTGAAAAATGGTCTCTAAGAAATATTCCCAACCCCAAGACCTGTGGGTAGAGGTCACAGAAGGTCCCTCAGGGCAAGGTGTGCAGCTGCAGCTTTGCTTGGGGCATCTCCATGGAGTGTTTGGGAGGTCACTGTACTCCACCCTGCTGCAAACACACGTGAGCAGAAAACAAAAACTGGCACGTGTAACTGTCAGGACAATCCCTTTTTTTGGTGTAAAAGGACTGGGGAATGGGACAGAAAAATAGGTGCAGTTCTTGCCTATGTGTAATGACTCTATTCCTTGGATGCCGTAAGCTCAGCCGGCCCGTGGAGGCTGAGGCAGGGATTCAGCGTGCACAGAGGCCCTGTGCCTTCCCAGTGACTCCACAAATCAGCTGTCACAGCACACAGGGAAAAGAGACACTGGCCCTCCTTCAGTTCCACCTCTCCTTGCACACAGCCTTGGGCCCCAGGCCTGGATGGAGGCACAAACACACCCTGGACCCCTGGAACTGTGCATCCTCTGCATCCACTGGCGCTTCTCCCATCCATCCCATCCCCCTGGCAGTAAGTGAAGGATGCAGATGCACAATCCATGGCTTTCACATGGGCAAACAGAGCATCTCCTCTTTGTGCTTTGCTGTAACTGCCTTCCCACAGGTGTCACTATTTCTATTTTGTACCCCAAAAGCCAAGCTGGAACTATTAATACCACCTACCAAGTGTTATAAATGCCAGAATGAGGTACACCCTTGATCTCTGGTGTTTTACCAGCTTCCTGTTGGGACCACATACCATTGCTCACACAAAAGATGGACTTGGCAGCAAGTCGTTCTGTCTAGGTGTAGCTCCAAAACCAAATTTCTCCCCTCAACTCCCTGAGCCTCCCTAGTTTTATTGGAGTTCCCATGTCACACAGACATTTGCAAAACCAGATGGAATCCTTCACATTCACAGCTCTGTTGCCCTATTTCTGGTATATGACCAACTGGTTTTGCACTCCAGCTTTAGATTTTTCTCCTTTTTTTTTTTTTTTTTTTTTTAATTAGTAACTTGTTTTCAGGATGAAAGTTGTTTTGGTTTTGGTTTTTTTTCCACAATGGCTACAAAAACATGAGTGCTCACACCAACCAGCTCTGAGTGAAGTGGGGAAAGGGACAGAACCACCTGCTTGAACAACTTTATGTAAGTTCAGTCAGGAAAGGGAAAACCAATGCTATTTGAAGGGTGGTCCAACATCTGACTGGTTCGTATGTAACATAAAACTTTCGCCTATATAAAAAGTATTTTATATAATGATTTAAGTATTCTGTTAAACAGGTACAAAAAAGGCACAGTAAAGTAAAAGGTTCATTCATTTACTCAGGTGCATTTGTTTAAACAAGAAACAGCCACAAGATTAACCCTTTCCCTGTTCCAAGCTGAAGAAGGTCCCTTCTTTTATAAAGCAGGAGAAAAGCAAATTTTGGACAAACTGCAACATCCAATTGGCCAAAGCCACCCCAGGAATCCAGTGCTGGCACCTTTTATCCCTCAAGCCCACTTATTCTCTGCCTTGCAGATGTTATGCAAACACTCCCTTGTGTGAGTGCAAACACACACACACACACAGAATTTCTCAAACATTTGCTGGAAGAGCTGAATTGCTGCTGAGATTCATTTTACGAGTTTAAAAACTCCACCAAGCGCTCTCTGCGAGCTCTGTCCCTCTAAAGCTGCTACAGAGCTTGAGCATGTCTCATGCTCACCCCAAATGTGCTGGGTTTGTACCATTTTATTCTGCTTTGGTGTTACTGCTTGAGCTGCAGCCCCGGGCTTTGATTCTGACAACACAGAGCCATCTTATACATGAGAATAATCGCTCCAAGTTTAATGAAGCTCCTCACATCTGCATTAGCAATTGTTTTGGCTGCAAAAAGGCCGTGCCTATCAGCCCTGGAGGAGCCTGGAAACAGAGGAGTGATAACACTGGGAGGCTCACTTTGGGAAAGGGAAAGGCTGTGGTTAGCTGGTGATAGGACACAGAACTGCAAGACCAAAAAAAAACATCCCAAAACTAAAAAAAAAAAACCTCGAAAAAGCAAACAAAAAAACCCCCCAACACCAACCTGAAGGGGTGAAATCACAGTTCCACAGCCCCTCCGCAAGGCTGAGATTAATCCTGATTTCCTGGCCTTGTTTTCCCCAACTCCAAACAGAAAGAGATTTCAGAAACCAGCGTGTGGGATCAGATAGGACTTGGGGTCCATGTCAACCAGTCACAACGTGTCTACAGTCTTCATCACACGCCAGCACTGGAAAACCCACCTCGGGTTTTTGTGTACACGGAAAAATCAAAGCAACGATTTTGTTTGCGACTGCAGTAGCTGTCAAATAAAAGTATTTTAACTCATTTTGTTTCCCAACTGCTAGCAGTGGTGTTAGGGGCAAATTACTTGCCAAATTAAATTTTAAGTCTGAGCTGTTCATCTGCCTATTACAAAGGAAGCCTTCTCTGCAAGGAAATTAGCATTGCCAATAGAGCACTTCCACCCTGCAGCTTCTTTTCTTCCATCCCTCTCTTGCCTCCAACACCTGTCCTCCCACAGGTGGGCAAAGCACTGGCTCACTGATGTCCATATGACTGTTTCACAGAGATTAATCCATGACAGACCTAAGGGCTGCACTTTGCCTATAATGGAAAATTTATTTCTTGCATCTCACCTAAGATTCCTCTGAGAATTAAGGATGCTTTTATGCAGCAGGACTTACATCTTCTGCAAGGGAGTCGTAGAAAACGTTTTCCTGCTGAGATCCTGAAACAATCCCAAACTGTGGCAATCTTTAATTGCTGGACATAAGTAAAACCTGCAATGACTGGCTAAAACGTTTTCAGAACTCAGTATAATAGTTATGCAGCTATTCTGTACTTCTCTTGTAGTTACTGCTCGTTGAGGAAGCAATTTCTGTCTTAAGCTCTGACTTATATTTCCAGTCTATTTCAACTCCTTGTTCACTGTAGTTTAATCCTGCTTCAAGGGGTGTCAATCTTCCACAGAAATAACTTTGCTGGCAACCCTTAAAATTGTGAATTCACTGGACACCAGTGGAGCTAAAGAAGAGATGGCTGGGTTCAGGCAACAGAAAACAGAACAAAAAAAAACCCAAACAAAAAGCACAAGCCTAGGAACTAATCCTGGTAATTCTCCCGGACTTTAAAAATCTCAAATTTAACAGAAATAGCGATTTCACAGCACACTCATTTCTGCCACAGCACCCCTTCCTCCCCTGTGCTCACTATTCCCATTTCCACGGGCAATCATCACCTGCCTAAAGAACAGCTCCCCTGTCCAGGACCCTGCTCCTGGCTCCCAGCTCTGGCTCCAGCCCAGGAGTGTCCCAGAAAGCTGGAATACCTTCTGGAGAAGCAGAGACCATCCCCTGCCCTGAGCCTGCCCGAGCCCAGCAAGATGGGAACACATTAAATTCTACAGGTTCCCCAGGGAAAGGAGAATATACAACAAAACACTAATAATGTTTTCAAATGACAAAAGAAAAAGTGTCTCTGCCCACAGCAGTCAAACCAGCCAAAAGTCGAAATTTCTGGTGTAAATAGAATTCCCCTAACGCTTTCTATTCTCTCTAACACATACTAACACTTAGTATCTGAAGGTTACTATCAAAATCTGTTTAGGAAGAACAGTTAATGCTCATGCACGCACACAGTTCTATGCAAAAATGTTTAGTCAAGCTCAGAAAAAGACCAGCTCAATGATTTATAGATTTGAATTATGTTAAATCACACTAGCTCCTCAAAATTACCTCTGGTTTTCATAAAATCTATGCACAAGTGCTCCTTTAACTCCATTTATTGTAGTGAAAACTGAGCACCTGTAGCATGGCTTCTCCAGTATGTTTCGAATTAAGAGGTTTAGTGTGGCTTCATGTTGACAGCTGAGACTTCAAATTTCACAATTTAATTCACCACCACCAAACACCACTGAAACCCTGCACTTTTTGTTTTCTTTTGAAACTTCAGGCTGCAGGCTTTCCAGTCCTTGCAGGGCAGGGCTCTCTCTATGGCAGAACAATCTGGGGACATGCAGGGTAAGCAAATGTCAGAATGGGAGATCTGACTATCAATCCTGAACTATTTAGTGTTGTTTCTAGTGAATCTAACACTTCAAGAAAAGCATCTGAGTGTCTCTGGTTCTCCTCCTGCCTAGCCATTGATTTGTTGTATGGTTCTTTAAGCCTTCCTGTGCTTTATTATTTGTCACTGAGAAGCTGAATCAGGTTGTGATCCAATACCCTTAAACCTTACTGCTAGTTAAATCCTTGGAAGAACGTATTTCATTTGACTATTTTTGCTCTTATTTATATTTAATGAATACAAGCAAGAAAGAGAGAGTGACCCAGGCAAAAAACCAAGAAAACAAAAAAAGACCCAGAAAGGGAATGAGCCAGCAAATGACCCAGAGAAAAGAAATTATTCTGGCTTTCTTCCTCAGAATAGCTGTTGGTTTCCTCAAATGACATTTTCTAAATTTTATTTGAAAGCATTAAAAAAATGCTGATGAACATCACAGCAGAAGCAAGCTTGGCTCCTGGGAGAGAAGCATTATGACTTAGTGCCAAGGACTTATTTTTCACATGTGAATTATTTTTTGAACTGTGAATTATTTTTTGAACAGCATTTCCTGGCTCAATGTCATTGCACCACAGATAGATATATCAGCAGATAAGTGTATGGGATTTTAGATCAACAAGAGTGTTGCTTTTACAATGAATACATTTGTAGCCAGAGCTCAAAAGTGGGTTTATTTCTGCTGTGCATGAAAGATGTATCGCACACTGTTTTATTAATACACTTTTCTTCTTAAAATGGAATGTAACTCAAATTTTCTGACACTGCAGCTGCAATCTGATGGTTGGGTTTTCTAACCGTGTGGACTTATAGTAACAAACTCCTCAATTTTCTTTCCCCCTCCAGCTCACCTTTCTGCCACCTTGATTTATTTCTGTTCCACAGCTGTGCCTACCAAATTACTCTTGCTCTCATTCCACACTTTTCCCCCTCTTCCTGCAGCTGATCCAAACTAAAGCACAACTTTTCTGGGAATGTGAAATTAAAGAACTCTCAGAACAAGAATATTATGTCCAGAATCGAAGGGAACAATTTACCAGACGGTGGGGGAGGAACAACCCGAAGGCTAGAGGTTCAAAATAAGAAAAATTTTAAAACTCTCAGCTTAGATTCTACTATCAGTAGCCACTACAGCACACCAGGAACTCTTCCCTTCTATGAAATTCACCCACCTCTGGGATTTACAGCACTAACCACCATAAGCAGCAATTGCTTGAGTTACATAAATAAAGCCCCAAATACTCTCAAGATTGGTGTTGCTGCTTTTAAAACTGGCACCAGAAAGCCTTAGCAGCACAAACTCTATCCAAAAGGGAAACCAATCCAAATAAACAATGAAAACCAGACTGAAGCAGAGAACAAGGGAACACACCGAGGGCAGGCAGAATGGAATTAATAGGTGAAATAATGATGAAAACTGGGGGAAGCCTGCCCTCAGCTCCTGTCCCTCTCCAGAGCAGCATAGCTGAGAAGGAGGGCTGGGTGCTGTTCCCCATCCAGCAGAGAGCTCCCCTTTCCTGGCAGCTCCACAGGGATCCAGAGCATGAAACTGCAGCCCTGTGTTTAAGCATTAATTACTGAAAAGTTACTTAACCTTGAGCCACACTCTCGCCTAATGAGCTCGGGCGCTCTTAAACCTCTGGGAAAGGGGGCTGAAGGAAACCCTCCGGCCTGTCTTTCCTGAGGAGCATCCATGCCCTGGCTCCTCAGTGGGGACATTTGGACAGTGCCCACCGGGGAGGGAGCGAGCAGCAGAGTGTGCAGACTCCAATTACAGGGACGCTGCACCTCCAGGGCAGCCCAGCTGCCAACCACGCGGAGATCTGCGGCGATAACAATTATACTTAAAAGCCTCGCTACACGTCTGAATGCATTTACACATTCTCCTTTTACTCTCTATTTATTATTAATGGCAGCTCGGCTAATATCAAGGCCCCGGTGCGTTTGGCGCTGCGGGCGCACAGAAGGGCAGCAAGTTCTTGCTCTGAGGAGTTCACAGCCTAATTATGAATGACAGCAGAGCCGGGGTAAACACTGTGAGCCCTTCTGCTTTTCGTTAGGAAACTTAACTCAGGTAACAATTTGTAAGTGGGTAGAAGCAACTGCACATCCCAGCCAGGCTCTGTGTCGGTCACACACTGTTGACAGAACAGAGAATCCCAGGACAGAACTCAGAGAATCTCAGGAGATTTCAGGGCTTTGCAGACCCACCACCCATACGGAGATTCAGCAGCAAGCAAACAGGAAAAGCACATGTTCAAACCCACGTCTGTTCACCAAAGGACTTCAATGTGGAAGCCCAGAACGTGCATCTGATGGCATTTTGCAATTCCTCCCATTTCAGACTGTCATTCCTGAGTCTGCCTTAAATGTAACTTCCTATTAATCACCTGTGAAGTCATTAAAGTCACAGGTTGCCCATATAGATCTCCACAAAAAGTGGCCATAGGTGATAAATTTTGTCCACCTGCGCGCTGGTAATTCACCAGGAAGCTGCAGCCTCACGTGTTTCACACCTCTCACCGTGGTAGCAGACCCGTACCAGAGGCACCAGGCTCCGTGGGGCTGAGCTGCACAGGGACATTTGGATACCCTACAGCCATAGGAACAGCTCCCATGGCCAGCCCAAAGGTTGGCACATAGGACAGCTCTGCACAGAGGCCCCGTCAGAAGGGGAGCAAGGAGCCCTGCATCTCCCAGAGCACAGCTGAGCCTCGTGGCCCGGGTGGCAAACACAGCTCGCCCCTCGCCGGGATGGCCTGAGCAGGATGTTTCTGCATTCATTCTGCCCTCCTGGAGGCCATAGCTCAGCACTGAAGGGCTCCCGAGACTCACCAGCTGCGCTTCAGATCCGAGATTAGCGTCACGCTGAGACCTCATCTGCTGCATTTCCTACTGCTTTACAACAAGACCCGGACGCCAGCTCTGCAGCCTGTCCTGGAGGATTGGCAGCTCGCTGATCCCCTCCCGGGGGCCTGGAGGGACACCCTGGGAGCTCCTCGGGTGCAGACCCTTTGGTGCTCGCCTTTGCTCATGAACAACCATCCCTCGAGTGCAGGAGGGGCCGGGCACGCTCCTCTGAAGCCACCCAGTGCCACAGGGGACTCACGGCCCCAAAGTCAGGACAAGAACTGAATTTGCCCAACACAAAGTACAGAACCACAGCGCCGCTTTCCCTGGATCTGACAGAAATATCCCCACGAGGGCACGCAGCTGTACCTAAGCAAGCTACTGATTACCAGCCACGTCCATGCAGAAGAAAGGTTATTTATTGCACCACACTGCTGGGATGGCTGCATCAGCAAAGAGTCCTGGGCTTAAAAACCATTTTGTTGCCATTAGTGAATTCGCAAACGGCTCACAGAACAGGAGCAAAGGTCTGACACGGCAAGAACCAAACTCTCTCTGGTTCTTCTCTGCTCTCAACCGGACCAGGGCTCACCCAGGAAGACGGGCAGGTCTCTCCAGGAGTGCCTGGGGTGCAGATGCAGGCACAGAGGAGCTCCCCACACTCAGCGTGTGTGGAGGGTTGGCTCTCACACCCAGGCTTCCTCTTGTGGAGCCTAAACAGGGAGTCCAGCTATTGTTCTGGAGTAACAGCACAAATTCGGGATACATTTCGCAGCACAAAAGGGTGAGAAAACCATTTTGCTACTGCAAAGAAAATTTAAAAGTTTACTTAGAATTGGACGATTAATCCTCTTGGATTTGGTCTTGTCAAACAGCCTCTGTGTCTTATGGAGATTCTGCAACTTTCTTTATGCCACAGCTGCATGAAATGTGAGGAAAAAAAGGAAACCAACTCAGGGAAAAATACTTTGTATTTAAGACTTTTCCTTCCTAATAAGCAAAATCCTTAATAGAAGACTTCTGTCCCAGCCAGGCTACAAGAATGATGTACAGGGGCTGCAGAAACTCTGAATGTCTCTTGAGGATCCTGATGATTCTCCCTCAGAGGAACCACCATCGATCAGCTAAAGAAGAAATTTGAGAAGGGGACTGCTGCATGTCCAGATTACACTCCTTCCTAGATATCATGCAGAGGGGGAAAAAAAAAAGCTATATACCCTTCCAAGACAGAATAACAATTTGAATTATAGATCTCTTCTCCTAGGCAGCATCAGGATTAGAGAACTGATCTAGAAAGCGAAAGATTTGCGGGTGGCTTGAGACTTTACCACAGGAAATTTATGGCAAATCTTGAAAAAAATTTTAAGTCATCCTTGAATCTTCTATTCCTTTCTTCAAATTATTTCAGATATTCCAGCAAGCCAGGGGAGAAGGCAATGAGTATGTGGGCACTGGTGACTTCAAGGCTGCCTGCACAGCAAATCAGCAGCAGAAAAAGAGGGTGAAATCTCAAAGGCAAGGAGGGTGCTTTCTGTCTCCCACATTTAATGCAATTATGAACTCGATTTTTATTTTTGGGGGGTACTCCTGCCTCTGCTGTAACACCCACAGCAGCTCGTGGGACGGATCCAGAGGCAGAGAACCTTCATTCCAGCAGCTGAGAGGGATTTCTCACCAGAGCCCCAAAGCACCAGAGCTCCACGGCAGCACTGGGGGCTGCAGATTAAGGAAGCCACGAGTGGTTCCTTGTTGCCCTGAACCCTCCACTACATTAGAGGCTGGCAAAAAAACCTTCCCCTCTGGCTTTCAGCATATTCCCAGCAGGGGAAGGGCACTTTGGCTTGCAGCCTGGCCTCCTGTCTCTCCTGTCTCTCCTGTCACTTTTTGGAAAGCACCTGAAGGACTGTGGGCAGTGAGTCAGGCTCCCAGCTTCGGCCAGATGGCTTCAGTGGGGCGGGGAGGGTTGATCCCAAACGGTTCCTTCCCCTTCCAGTGGGAATTCTGCAGCTGATAGGGGTAAACTTTTTGGAAAGCAGCCCAAGGGAGACACAACACTGCAAACGGCCTCAGTGCTGGGGACTCCACAGCATCACCTCACCTGGGAAATCACTGCCGAGGCACACGGGGTTTTCCTTAAAAATGGGGTCTGATTTCATAGGAAACAAAGGAATAAAACACGTGTACACACATCCACGCACAGCTGGAAAATGTGAGGCAAATCCTGCAAAAGTGAAGAAACTGTCAGGTCTTGTCAGTGACTTCATGCTCGTTGTGAAGCGCGGAAGGTTTAATTTCTATATCCTATTCCAACAAAGTCGCTCTGATTTTCAGGGAGTTTGGCTTTTGCAATTGGACGGACGTGATTATGAATGATTTGCATGAGGGACTTTCCCAGGCATGCTTTATAGGCTCAGTCAGACTGCTGAAATTGTGTCAGTGTTTTCTGTCTCACAGTAAAACTTTAAGATTTCTTTCCCAGGCACTTAAACTGTGCACACAGTATTTCGCTATTTAGTGAAAACCTTCCCTATTAAAAAAAAAATCAGAGTATCTGGATCGCTGTCTCTTATTCCACATCTTCCTAGAGTCTTTCTCCCACCATGTTAATGTTGTAAGTCCTGCAAACAACTGTTCTTTGGGCAAAAATTAGGAAATGTTCTTTCCAGGCATTTAGCACTGAATCGTTATCTATGTCTATGAGCCCTCTGAGAGTTTCACATAAATTCCAATTGCTTTTCCACTTCATTCTTTTTTCCATTCTTGAAGATGGTTGTTGCATAAAGGTCTTCAGGATTCTATTTTTTTTTATTATTATTTTTGATTTTTTTTTTCCTGTTCTATAAATTATCTCTCTGGTAGTCTTTTCCTTTCCAATGATTTACTTTCCTGTGAAGAGGAGGAAGGAAAAAAGCAAGTTTCAAATATGCAAGTAAACACCTAGATAACTGCAGAAATAGTCCAGTAACTACATGCCACGAGATGGAAATCAGAAATAAAAATAAGAAGAATTATGTAGATAATAAAAACTGTCACTTGTTAGACACATCAGGAGACTGCTGTGACCTCAGGCCTTATGGTCACATAGGAAGCCAAAATCACTTAAAACCTGCAGAGAGCATTGCAGATTGTATTCAGGATTTCCACTGAGAACTCCACATTAGAAACTCTGCTATTATTTTAATTCTCCATTGATGATTGAATGTTTAACTTCATTTTGGCTTCTGCTGTTTTGAAAATGAAACCTAACTAATGGTTTCACTGCAGTCTTAAGGAAGGCTTTGTTTCATGGGCAAAGCAAACAGTTAGTGAAGGGTACGATTAAAGCCAGACAAGTAACTGTTCTGCAGAGATAGTTTAGAAGCTACAGCACAGCAAAATAAGTATTTAGTTAAATGCTGAAAATCTGTGCTGTGTGCATAGATGCTCCTTTGGTCTCCTCCATCTTTTTTGTTGTTGTTGTTCTCTGGTTTTTTTTTAATTCTGTTCTTTTGCTTGGGATTTTATTCAAAACCACAAAGAGATTTTTTTGCAGCCCCAAAGCAAGTTCTGGTGCCCAGTTTTTTCATGAGGATGTTGCCAGTAGTGAGCAGGCTAAACACAGTTTACTGAAACTGCCTTCAGCAAGCATGGCAGAATGCAGGAAGGGGGTAAGGGGAAAAAAATCTGTGCCTTGAGACTCTCAGCAGCAAACCAGGTGAGATCCTTCCCTGCAGGAAAACCACCCCCAAAATAAAAGGGCACTGTCCTACTAAATAGGAAAAGCAATCCTTGGGAGCAAAGCTGTAAAAAAAAGCTGCACTTTTACATTGAAGGGGTTTTCCTCTCTCCTCAAA